>PVIW01002559.1:0-10673 GCA_004026585.1 Noctilio leporinus
CTTCCCTCCTTCCTTCCTTCCTTCCCTCCTTCCTTCCTTCCCTCCTTCCCTCCCTCCCTCCCTCCCTCTCTTCCTTCCTTCCTTCCCGACTTCTGTCATTTCCGATGGTGCAGTTTAGTCACCTAATGCCAGGTGCTGCTGCAGCTGGAACTCTCCCTGGCAGGCACTCAGTCTAGTGACTCTACTCTGCAGCTGAGGAGACCGGGGCCCAGGAAAGCTAGGCCAGTGCTCTGAACCAGGACCGCCTTTCAGGGCCCGTCCTGCTCTGCAGGCACGTCGGGAAGGCCTCAGTGGGCTGCTTTCACAAAAGTCTCTGTTAGCTGTGGCCGAGTCAGCCCCACAGACCCCTCTCCTTCATCCCAGACAGAGTGCCAGAAGGAGGATGTAACTGAATTTCAAATAGCAGAGTCATGACATCATGGTACCGGGACACACTGGGCCACCTGAAAGCCAGGGTGCACCCTCATCATATGGTGGAGAGGACCCCTACTTCCCTGGGTCTTGGGATTCAGGACTTTGGGAAGAGAGGGGCAGAAGAGCACTTCATGTCACGAAGGAAATCCAGTTAGGAAAATGACGCTGAATACTTTTCGAGTCCCCTACAAAGTCTGTTAAGTGTTAATATGCCTCCCAAAGTGTTTGGCCCAGATGCAGGGGAAAACAGCGATACTCTTAATTTAGGGAAAATTTGTGAACAATAATTTTTAAATCGCTCTTTTCTTGTAGCTGTTTAGAAACCAAGAACCCATTTCCTTTACTCCTGTGCAATTTTGTGTTGATAGTCGTGAGGTTAAATGAGGTTTCTGTCTGTCTCTCAAATATGTGGGTATTCCCATTGGAACGCTGCCCAGGTGTTTCAGAGATTTACCAGCTTTGCTCTTGCTAAATATGGGCTCGCTGTCACGGGTGGGTAAGGTTGCCATGCAAAGGCCCAACTTGGAGTGCGCTCAAAGGAATGCAGCACACCAGGTCCCACATGTCCCACGTGTGTATGCACGCACACGCACAAGAACTAATAAAGACATGTCATATCCTGCAAATAATTAAAATTATGTATAGGCTATATTTTAAAAACATTTCTATTTGGTGATCTCAAGGATTTGAGGGAAAACTGGTTATTTCCAAATTAGTTTTCTTTTAAACACATTTTAAAATTAAAGCCTCAGGATATAGCAAGGCACGTTTATTTTCTGTAAGCATTTCTAAATGGAAGTAGTTCAATCCATGGCATTAAGAAAAAAGAAGTAAAGAGAATGTCTCTGGCAATGCCTTAATAAAGGCGTCTAGAGAGCCTAAATCTTCGGTAGTCCCTCTCATGCCTTTCCATGAAAGTAGACAGCTGCCTAGGATATCTTACAAAGTCCTGTTCTACGACCGTGTTTGTGCAAGTACCATCCTTCTAAAGCATTCCGATCATTGACTGCTTGAATTTGTATACTTCTATTCAAACTATTTAACTGCGTTTCTTTACACGCATTAACGCGTACGGAATGGAGTCAGAGGAGATAAAAATAGTTCAAGAGAAAGTCAATTCCAGGAAAAGCTCTTAAGCAAAACCCACCTTTTTGTTTCAGAGCATATGTTATAATGAAATATGTTATTAAAGCCATTGAAGTGTGTAAATAAAGGAATGCCTGGATAATTGAAAATCAGCAGCAAATTGAAATCCTCTGTTCTCTGCGATGTTTGTGGCTCCTATGGGAAATGACAGGTTAGGCTAAGACTCGCTGCCGGAGACTTAACCCTGCCGACCTTCCGTGATCGGTCTCACTTGAGAAATATCTCGGGCCATTTACATGTACACTTGAGGGTTTCGTCATTCTCCGTGTTTTCCTTTTCAGTCCTAAACAGTGTAAGATTGACAGTATTTTAAAACGTGCGGGACCAGTTTCACAATATACTGTTTTATTTAATATGGTGGGAAATTTGGCTAATTTATTTCCTGGGGTGGACTCTTGAATGCATGTGGCCAGAGAGGTTCCAAGTTAAAAAAGACAGCAACCACTCGATTTGTTAGAGTCTACCAGAAGCTACAGAAGCTACCCCAAGATTTGAAATCTCAGAGCCGGCCAAGGTTGAAGAATACAATCCATTTTCTTCATTTAAGTGAGAAAATGGGCTGTTTCCTGAGAATCCCGGTGCTGATGGTCCTCCACAATGAAACTGTGCGTGGCTTCTGAGGTCGGGTTCCTCTTTGCGGCTTTCCTGTGGCCTTGTGCTGAGAACCTGCAGGTGACGACAATACCTTGTGCTGTGAGCTGGGTGACCAGCCAAGTTTTCCCACCTACGTATGGCCTACATTCACTGATGGATTACCCCTGGGTACAGGATGTCCTGCAAGTCGGATACAAACACCCATGTATGATCCAGTACGTCCTGGTTGTGATCGTGGTATCAGGACACATCTAATTTCAGAGGATCCTCTCCTTTTCCAAAGTGGGTTGACCATATAGTCTGGGGGATGCACCTCATAATTGTCATCTCATCCCTCTGGTGTGTCCTGCTTCTAGGAAGTCACTGTGGCTTACACCAGTTTCTACAGATGAAAGAAAGGGGATCCCTGTCCTTTATGGGTAACTTTGAGACGATGCCAGGAGAGTTAGGATTCCTAAATTCCAATGAAACTGACTCCCTCCTTGAGGAAGAATGAAAACTCGACATTGGCATCACGAATTCTGCTGGGAAACAATGTGTTGGGGTTTTTTTTTTGTACGAAATAATTGGTATAAGTCTTTTCTTAGGTCCCTGATCCCTAATAAAACCAATTCAGTGACAGTCCTGATTCAGTGAAGGCTATTTTTAGATACTAATGTTCATTAGGGCTTATTAGTTTCATGTTAACCATCAGGTACTTCATCTTACCCATTTACATTTTATTTTCTGTTCTATATAGTAAAGCAAGCAATATGCCCTCAATGACAGTAGTTGGATCCATTTGATATGAGACTCTGAAAAGTGTTCTAATTTTAATGGTAAGAATAAAAACTAGAGATAGGTGTGTAATATGCCAGAGACTGAAATTTGTGCAGAATTTACGCTTTAATAACCGAACTCCCAGGAGAGACAAAATCCTTTCATGTGAAGATGCTTTCATTTGTGTGTCCCCTCCTAACTAATCAGTGCAGTTGAGGCCTAAATCTAACGTCCATCGTATTTGAGTGGTGGTTGCAGAAGCAATTAAACTTATATGCTGGAACTTTCGAACCACTGCCTTAACTGATCGTTGGAGCCGGGTTTTCGGTTCTCCCCGGTGTGACTCTCTGACACTTGGAAATAATGGGCTGATTGAGGTAATAGCTTCCCACTCAGGAGCGAGTTACTACGTGAGCAGCTATCAGCAGCTATTTGTTCTACCTTCCTCTCACTAAAGAGCGAGTCTGCCCCGTAACACTCCAAAAACCTCACCTATGACTTTCCGGAGATTATTATTCCAGTTATGAGAATTAAATTGTGCTGTTGGTCATGCAGTTGCTTACTGGAATGTACATTTTGAGGGCTATCCCCTTTTTGAAGCAGGTTGTGCTAAAATGTTTTTCATTGTTTTAAAAAAAATTTAAAGAGCTGCTCTCTTATCATTTTCAACATAATGTTGCTTATGGCTGTTTGATTGTCCAAAAATAATTTAAAGGACAGGAAAATACAAGGTGGGACAAAAGTAGGTTCACAGTGGTTGGTAGTTAATGAGTAAAAATAGGAGAACAAATTGTTGTGTTTTGTGTACCCACAACTGTAACCCTAATTCTGCCCCTCTTGTGTATGTAAGCAAAATAATTACCATAGCCATCCAATCGGTTATTTCTCTCTAGTGATTGATTGATACCATTTTCTGAGAGGAGACTAGACAATGTCAAAGCTGAAGGACACAGAAACTGCAGTGTGTCAAAGGTGTGCTGAATGTACTCATGAGCATGTAAATTTATAGTGGATAAGGTGCCGGCCTGTGAACCCAGAGGTCGCTGGTTCGATTCCCAGCCAGGGCACATAACCAGGTTGCAAGCCAGGTCTCCAGCCAGGTCCATGGCTGGAGGCAGGTGAAAGGCAACCATGCATGGATGTTTCTCTCCTTCTCTGCCTCTCTCCCTTCGTCTCTCTCTGGAAATAATAAATAAAATCTTTTTAAAAAATTATTAAAGAGAATGCCAGAACCTGTTGAAATATCACTACTGGCCCTAAGAAACACACATGCCCATTCCCAGGGTAGTTTAAATTCTCTAGAGT
The DNA here is from genome assembly GCA_004026585.1 of Noctilio leporinus. NCBI lineage: Eukaryota > Metazoa > Chordata > Mammalia > Chiroptera > Noctilionidae > Noctilio > Noctilio leporinus. The sequence continues at coordinate 4,219 of PVIW01002559.1, forward strand.
GTGCATGTAGGACAGACAAGTCCTCACTATTTTCGGAGTGTTTAACCTCATGCTTACCACCTCTTTGTTGCCCAAAATGACCAGAACCTGCACTTATTCCAGAAGAGCAAAGGAATTGCAGGTTAGGAACCACATATTATCCTAAGTTCCAGGTGAGCCCATTGTGGTTTAGGGAGGTTGTGTTGTATTTACCTGCAAGGAGTGCAAAGAGGGGAGTCCAGCTAGAGTCCGAGTAGTCAGTTCATTGGCCTGGGGATGGGAGAGGGGATTGGCTGATATCCTTTGGTCTGGAGGCATGTTTTATTTCCCCGCAAATCAGGCATTTATAGGAAATCAGTGTTAAGTTTCGTTCTTCCGAGGGCCCATGTGTGAGATTCTCCATTTCATATCCTTTGGTTCCACTTTAGGTGGAAATCCACTCACACCCTCCTTCTCTCTGGTCCCCTGGTCATTGTTTTGTCCACAACCAATGTGAAGAGGCCCCAGGGCCTGTGTTCCTTCATGCCCATGACCCCAACCCCTGGCCACTCCACACCCATACCGCACACTGGCACTAGCCCTGCATGTCCCCTGCCACACTCGTGTTCCTTCCACTTGGTCTCTCTCTGGTGCCTCACATGTGGAATCCTCTTTACCCAGCTGGTTTCCCACCCACAACACATCTGCTTCTCCCTGAGCACCACAGACCCCGCAGCTGATCATATACGCACTGTTTCCTCTCTCGCAGTTCCACACACTAAACTCCCGCGGCTCCGTCTGCCCAGCACAGCTCTGACCTGATTCACGCAGCGCCATCTCCCACGGCAGTGCCCATGGGTCTGTCTTAGGTGAGCCTTCCTATTTGTCCTCTCCAACCTTTCCTGGGACCTGATTCTGCCTTCTGATTTCATAAATCTCCTGCCTTTGAACTGCTGCTACCTTTGCCTCTACACAAGCTTGATTTCCTCCTGCCTTAAACCAAACCAGACCAAAATCAACAGTTCCTCTGTCTTCATGCCAACTGCCCTTCAAGCTGCTGCCAGATCTCACTGTTATAACCCAAGTATTTGTATCACGGGTAAGATAAATGAGATAATTCAGGAGAGAACTCATTAAGCCCATCCAATAGTAAACATGTGGCTTGAAGTTAGTCATTGTACACTGTCTTCTGATGTATTACTGTTTGTAGTCATGGAGAAAACACAGGTTTTTAGGTGCAGGGAGACATAAAGGTCTAATGGAGCTTCCTAGGCAGGCAGTGATGAGGTCTTCCTGGAGGTGGTGTCCTTTGACTTGAATCTGGCAGCATAAGGAGGAAGAGTCACATCTCTTTCTCTAACTTACCTCTTTTCCCACATCCACTTTTAAGGACCTGTGTGTTTAAGGACTCCAGGACATTCCCCCTATTTTAATATCAGTTGATTAACAACCATAATTCCCTCTATAACCTTGACTTCTCTTTATTACCATATGTTATGTTACTTGTATGTTCATAGGTCCAGGGATTTGGAAATACAAGTCCTTGTGGGAAATTATTCAACCTTCCACAACTTCCCCTTTGTTGTATGGAATGCAGCCTTGTGGGTATTAGCAGGATTGTGGTTCTAAATAGAATCCCCCAGTTTATAGTTTTTAGGTAACATTCCAGAGGAGTGTGGTCAAAAAACAATATTGACCTCTTGTAAAGTGCTAGCAGTGTATTTACAGTTTAGCTACTCGAAAGAGTTAAACTCCAATCTATAGAGGTACATTATGTCATATCAATTCATCTTTTACCACAATGAGGAATTATCTTATTTATTCTGCTTTATGGCTATACTTTAAAAAACAAAAACAAAAAACAAAATCATGATGATGTCCCCCCAACTTTTTTTTTATAGCTATGTAATTCAAAGATCATTTTCAATTTATCATTCAGGTTGATGTGGTACACCTTCCCCCCTCCAAAATAGGAACATATTGTGTGTGTGTGTGTGTGTGTGTGTCTATGTTTATTATCTAAGTCTTAGAAAACCCAATTGTAGATCAGCGTGCATGTAACTTCCTTTCGTGTGTGAGTTCTGTCTACAGCTACATTCTCCCCACGGTGACTTCACGCTTTGCTATTTTTGTTGCAGGGTGTTGAGGGGCCATAGTAGATGTTTGTAGGAGACAGAAACATGACGGAAGGGAGGAGGAGAAGGGACCCACTTCCCGTGTGTTCCTTGAGACAGGACACGTGAGCATGACAGATTTTGTTTTAATTGGCTGACTCATGAGCTAGTTTACAACTTAGAACCTGCTGATGCCTAGAGAAAAATATGACTTTGTACCCACGGCTTGGTGTACAGGAAAAGCACCGGCCCCGACCAGCCATTGGGAGTTTACCTGAGGTTGTTGGTTTCACGGAGGCAGGTAGACCAAGGGACACCTAATACCTGCAGGCAGTCATGTTGGTACCGATTAATGTAACTTAACGGTGTATGCATGATTAACAAACATCCAGTCATCAAATATTTGACCTGGATTTTCATGCGTACACCCAGTTATGTTGAGTGGTACTGATGTAATGTTGCATTTCTGGTTTTCATGTGTCAACTTTGAAGACTGGACCAATTTCCTAGGACCTCTTCAAGTTTGAAAATTTGTGACTTTCACATCTTCTCTGTTTATTCAGTAGTTCTGTGTATCTTTATTAGAATATGTGTAAACTTCTAAACACAGATAACAAAGTTGGTTTTTAACAACCTCCCTTTAATGTGCAAGGCTTCTTCAGGAAGTTTGAGGTTATGAAATGACAGTGAGGACATGTGCAAAGTCATAGGTACATCTACCCCTCAGCCCCACCCAGGACAGCAATCATTGGGAGGGCGGAGGGGACGTGTAACACAGACGTCACTTTTGAAGAACTGTGTTATTTTCCGTTTGCATGTCTTCCTGCTCAGAAAAATGGAAATATATTATTATTATTATTATTTTTCTCTTATAGAGCAAAACCATCTGGTTTGAACTCCCATCCTGTTGTAATTGCATGTCTGTGGCCACATGAGTGTCTCTGTGCCTCTATGTTCTCAGCGACACAGTGGGGAGGTAACCCCGTCACCCCACGCGGTGCTGGGGGAACTGGGTGAGTTAGGCCCTGTGAAGCACTGAGAACAGGCAGGACCTGGGAAAAGTGGCCGCTCAGTCCTGCTGAGCCTTTGTGAGTCAGGAGTCACCCCGTTGCCACGAGGTGGGGTGTTTTTCTCACCACCCCTGTTATCTGATGCTTCTCACACTGGATCTGCTTATTAACCCACGCCCCCAGTACATTTAATTATAAAACGTAAACGAAACAAACAAAAAAAACCCTGGAATGACATTGGGAACACCCTGAAAACGGGGTGAGGAGGTGCAGTGTTTTCTCCATGGCAACCAAGAAGAAACACTTTGTGCTGCGTGTTATTTTCCTCTCCTGCCTGAATCTCAGGTCCGTTTATGCTGATTGCAAATAGAGGCCTCCGGTCCCCACCCGGAGTGTGCTGGAGCCTGGTGTCCCTGTCCCTGGCAGCTCACAGGGGACCTGGGGGACAGGCCTCTGACCTCACTTGTTTGGGCTTCTATTAGAGCATGTTTATGTCACCCCACACACACACACACACACAGGACAGGAAAAAGAGTAGCAGTGGAAACAACCAAACATTTTCCTATCTTACCTGTGGGAGGGAGTCCTTCCTTCAGGGATTATGTCTGTTTGATGGGACTGGAGCCAATCACAGGTGTGAGTCTCCGCCCTTCCATAGTGACATGCATGTGCTCCAACCAGCCTGATCCATGAATAGTGTCATTTGGAGAAGTTCTAATACTTAATAGCAATTCAGACAAGAATGTTGCTTCTTAATTTTTAGGGTTTTTCCCCTCAAATGTAATTGAAAGATTGCTTGTTGAAAGATTGCTTCATCTTTCTAAGGACAGTTAAGGGAAGTAGATGGTGGACATAAGAAATAAGAAAGAAAAATACCTTATAATGTAAGATCTATAATGCCAGAAAGGTTCGAATAATGCTCATTTGATCATTTGCATACTAGTTGTCATTTTAAATATAACTAGAAAGTTATATTAATTACATTTTAAAGGACTTTTTTCTCCATACGAAGATTTGTTGTTTAGGAACTGGAGGGAAATTTTTTTTGTAAAATTGCAATATTACAATCATTGTAATGTATCTATGCGAGGCCTATAATTTTATTTCTTCTGCATTCCTATGTGAATACATTTTAAGTAGTCAGACTCTTCGCCACTTAAAAATATAATTTATGAAACTTGTTTTGTGTACATTTAACTACATGCAATATGATATCCCACAGCCAATTCTCATCTTGACATTTTAAAATTATACCTGCCCACCAAGGCCCAGCACGAAGCAACCTGCACCATTCAGCTTCTGGACCAGCTCAGCCAGAATTCCACCCTCTTATGAACTCCAGCAACGTTTGCACATACCATTCCCACTGCTGTAATTCCCACATGTGCTTTTTTTCACACGTTAGCCTATAGTAACGTAGGAAGGAAGAATAATTTTACTCATTTTGTCTGTCTTCCACAACACTCTGGTTGTATTAGGATGTTAATAGTATTTATCAATTAAATATCTTTGCGGTGGGAGTAGGTACCAGTAAACAGTTTGTGGAAACTACAGCCCAGCCAAAATAAAGGTGTAGGTTAAGGAAGGGAGCATTGTAGATGTGGATAGTATCAGATATTTGTTTGGTACAAGCACACGTGAAGACATGATTTGTTACATTAAGAAGACTTTCAATAGAAGAAGGAGAGCCTTGATATATGTCCTTGGCGGTGGGAGAGGTGAAGGATTGGGGTTAGGACGACTCAAGAATCTGGAAGGTGGACTGATGGAGGAGCTGGGGAGAAGTTTTTCAGGAGTAAGAGCTATGTATCCTGGCATCATAAATACATAGCAAATATTTTTATTGTTTAATGGCATTGTCAAATGGAATATTACATTTAATGATCAGCTGCAAGTTGTTTCATTATTCGTGTGCTATTGTCTATTTAAATTGATGTAACACAAAATTTTAATATAAGAGCACATCTTAAATATATTTCTTATAAATATTTATTTTTGGTTCAGAAACTTTACTTCCTGATTTTAGAAAATGCAAATTCTAAGGCCCTGGCTGGTGTTGCAGTGGATAAGGTGCTGGCCTGCAAACCCAAAGGTTGCTGGTTCGATTCCCAGCCAGGGCACATAACCAGGTTGCAAACCAGGTCTCCAGTCAGTTTGTGGCTGGAGGCAGGTGAAAAAAAAGCAACCGTACATTGATGTCTTTCTCCCTCTCTGCCTCTCTCCCTTCCCCTCTCTCTAAAAGTAATAAATAACATCTTAAAAAAAAATGAAAAGAAAGAAAATGCAAATTCTAAAACTATTTCTTATAATACCTTTTTTTTTTTTCAGAAACCTCACTTAATAGTTGTTAAAGCACAACTGGCGCTGTAATTTCTCAAGGCTAAATGTTAGAAGTTGTCAATAATCTCTAATCAATCATCTTAATTTTGATCCCCATGGTTTTTTTCTGAAAGAGAAGAGAGCTTCGCAAGTGTTTTTCTGGAAGGCACTATTTGTGTTAGTACACAAAACCGGTTTTTCTCTCTATTGGTTTTAGTTCTGTGACAAAATGACCGAACTTATGAAGGAAAGATGAAAAGGGAGTTGGGAGGTGGCTGTATTTGCCCTGGGGTGAGGTTTGGGGAGCAGGAAATGCCGTCCCTGGTAAAATAATACCTCGCCTGCCTGGGCTTGGTGCTAGTGGAAGGCTTTCTTAATGAGCCCGGATCTTGGAACGGTGGTGTGTGGGTGGTTGTATTCCTACCAAGTTGTAGCAGGAAGGAGAGAAACTGTTTTGGGAGAAGACAATGAGTTCAATTTGAAATGTTTTGAAGCTGGGATTCTTCTGGGAAATTTGACTGGAGACCTTTATATACATAATGATTATTATGCGCATGGAGATTTCTTAAAGCTAATAAGTTCCTGTCGTCAGCCTCCAAAGCAAGAATTTCTGTGCTCCAAAAATATTCTGCACAACATAGCACAGCAATTGCTAATGCAGGTGTGTATGCTCAAGTTATTTTTCAGTAAGGCCTTTCTTGGCTACATTTTTATTAAAAAAAAGAAAGAAAGAAAGAAAGAAAGAAAAGGAAAAAGAGGCAATTCCCACTTATCTCCACACAATATATTCTGTTTCCCACTTTATTTCTTCATATCACCAATCATGATTTGACATTTTACATATTGAACTTATTTTTTTCTTCCTCCCTCTCACCTCATACCAAGTCCCTTCATGAAGGCGAGGATTTGAGTTCAGTGCTGTTTCCAACAGCTAAATTTGTGTCAGCTACAACAGGCGCTCATAATTTTGTTGAGTGAATTAGTTAATACTGAGTCAATTATTAATCCTTAAAATTCTTTATTAATAATTTTTATTAATAATCCAGTGAATGAT
>PVIW01002559.1:10773-211545 GCA_004026585.1 Noctilio leporinus
AGAGGGGAGCCAAAAGGGGATGGATGTAATATAACAACAATAAAATTTTTTAAAAAAGCTGAAATTAAAAAAAAATAATAATAATCCAGTGAGATCATTTCACCATTGGAAGCGAACAAACATGTTTCTCCAAAGAAAAAACAAAGTAAAATGATTGCCACCCACAATCTTGGCTGTGTACCTAAGCGGAAAGGCAGCACTTCGTACAACTACAGACACAAATGACACAACTGTGCTTTTTATTTTTTGTAAGAAAATACAAGTGTTTTTCAGTAAATGAATCCCCAGTATGTTACCCCTGAGTAGAATGAAGGATATCCAAGTTCATTATCTTCAAAGTATTTGAGCATGCCTGACAAAATGAAGTTTTAAGGCCAAGAAATGGACTCACTAGATAGATACCACAGGGAGATTTTAAAGAGCATTGAGAAGTCCTTCCAAGTTTTTCACAATTCTTTGATTAGATATTCCATTATTTTTAGTGAAGGTCTGATTTGACATCCCCTACTACAATGGAAGTCCCTCTTGAAGAGTGTGTACTTATTACTTATCTTTGGGCATTAATTAGTTATCAGAGCAACTTCTACATACAACAATTAATCTCTGAGTGAAAGATAACAGAGATCATACCCACAAGTGCATGGAAGTCAGCAAGCTTCTGTTCTGATTGGATGAAACACCACAGAGCCTAATGAAGAAGGACATGCCTGCCTTCAAATGTGTTTATAAGGAACGTGCAAAAGGCTGTAACGTGTGCTAGCTTTACAATTATGGGAGTTGTTATGTCTGATAATAGATATTTTGAAGTAGGGCAGGTAAGGTGTTGATTGATTCGACGACTCAAATTCTCATTAAGCATCCAGGTTCTTTTTACGTCATCTTTCACCATTCTTAGTGCATCTGCTTTGGCTTCTAGAAACTCCAGATAATGTAATGTCTGGAAAAAGAGAGCAAAACAGATTCTCTGTTCTCCTTTCAGAAAACATTTGAGCCCTGGTTGGTATGGCTCAGTTGGTCGAGCACCAGCCTATGAACCAAAGGGTCACTGATTTGATTCCTAGTTAGGGCATTAGGGCACATGCCTGGGTTGCGGGCCAGGTCCCCAGTTGGGGGCGTGCAAGAGATAATCATACATTGATGTTTCTCTCCCTATCTTTCTCTCTCTCTTCCCTTCTCCAAAAATAAATGAATAAAAAAAAAAATCAACATTTGAAATGAAGACTTCTTAATTACATCAGTGACAATATATGGAAGAAGTTGAAGATGTGAAATGTGCAAATATCTCTCTTCTCTATTTTATTCAACAATATAAGCATATCAGATATTTCAGTGATCAAGGGAACCAAGTGCTCAAAATCCTCCTCAATGCTAATACCAAAAGTATAAAATATGAATATGCCAGAAAAAAGACACTTGGAAGAACAAATTGTCACCCAAGAATTTATAAATTCTCCCTAGCAATTTTTTGCCCTTTCAATTCCTTTGTATTTTGTGCTAAAAATACTAAATAACTCTAACCTAAGGGTGATAAAGCTCAAAGAATTACTCTCCAATTTGTCTTTTGATCTCTGAATGTTTATTAATCAAAGTTTTAATTTTTTTAAAGAACTAACAATGTAAAATGTTTTATATGTTGTTGTGCATATAACGAGGCTAGTTCAGCTATTCAGTTTATAATTTAGGGTGCAAAGGATGTAGGGATAAATGTGAGTTGCATGATCTAAGCGATGCTTTAGGAAGCCTGGATGGTTTCCATATTTTCTGTGTAAACCATGATAAAAAAATAAATTACCTTATCTCTATGTTATTTATTGCTTCACTAAAGTTTCTTTTCTAACTGCTAAGCTAGTAGGCCGGTGAAAGATTATTGCCAAAGTCTTTTAATAATAGATTAGCCTTCCTGCTAAACATGGAGACAGATGAAAAATGAATGTGTCAGTGGATTCTATGATCGAGGCAACATGGAACTAGGCATGAGTAAGATGAAAGAAGCACAGCAGAGGCAACAGAAGAATCTAAGTCATCTTTTAACATGCAATAAAAATAATTTGTGTGTAAGGGAAATAGGGAAGAAAGAGAAGGAGAAAAGGAATACCTGATTGAATTAAATATGGATAAAATAGGTTCATTTGGTCACATAATTCAAAATACGGTATCATTTTGACACCTAAAAAAATGATAGAATGTCTTCAATTTGCACTAATATTTTATAGCACAATTTTGGACAATTTATTTAGCAATTGCTTGCAAATTCCTTACTCAGCTAGTGGGTTGCCTCTAGTCAAATCTCTCTGGAAAGTTTGGTAGTTAAGCTTTATTTGCCCATCAATTTACATAAATGCCATCCTCTGTATGTTAAAATGTGCTAGCATAAAACGTGTTATATTCTTGGTACCATAGCAAGTCATAATAACATTTAAGCCCACTTGAAAAAAAAAAAAGAGATTGATTAATATTGTACTTGCTGTTCTTAAGCTTAAATTAACTGTGTTAAGTAAGACATTAGACATACTCAAGTTATACCAGTTCAAGAGCTGGACATTTGAGTTGTATCAGAACAGGCAAAGACTGAAAAGTAGATACATCCTCTAGTACTGAAGAACTTTAGAATATGTTTTATTTGTGTTGCAATATTTACAACCAGAACAAAAGCATGAGATTTAATCAAATAAGTAGATGGAATACTACTCGGCCATGAAAAGGAAGCCAATTTGACCCTTTGTGATAGCGTGGATGGACCTGGAGAACATCATGCGGAGTGAAATAAGCCAATCAGAGAAAAATAAATTCCAGGTGATCTCACCTCATACGTGGCATCTAATGAACAAGGAACATGGGGCCAGACTCACAGATGGAGAGCAGGGACAGCTAGTGGCAGGGGAGGTTTGGAGGGGGAGGGACTGAGTGAAAAGGAAATTGACTCATGGACACGGACCACCGTGTGGTGACCGCAAGGGGTGGCAATTAGAAACTGGAAAGCAATGTAAAATAATACGATAAAAATGAAAAAAAAAATTGAAAATGAAAAAAGGTTTATAATTTTTTAAAATGTCGTGCTAAACATGCTGAAATGCTGTGCACTGAAGTTTCAAAGTGTGAACTCATAGAAGTCTCAAGGCCTCATGTACCACCAGACTTTCAGCCTTAGGTGTGTCTTATCAACATCTCTGAAGTTCCCAAATGAACTTTAAAAAAAATGTATTTACTGTTGTATTACAATGATCTCATCTTTTCCAAATTAACTTTTACAACGTGAATCTATCTTTCCGCATAGGCAGAGCTTTCAAATAATTTAAAAATAAAACTACTTAAAACGATGGACTTCACATCTTACATAAAGCAAGTCTTCGTCATGAGTCTGTGAAGCACCCTTTAAAATCCAATGGCATTTTAAGTTTTTACCTCTGCTTATCAACTTAGTGGAGAGTAGAGTACTTACTATGTTCAGTTTTAAAAACTAATACTAATAAAACAACTACTAACATGTAGTTAGTGTTTACTTTGCACCAGAAAATCTAAACTGCACCTTTGAAATAATTTAATCATCACAAAAATGGAGCAACACTATTACTATGCCTATTAACTGATGAAGAAACTGAGGCATGAAGGGTCACTTTGGGACCTGTGTTATTTCACTCTAATTTTCTATGCCTGTCCCAACTCTTGGTCCTTATAATTCTAAAAAAATTAAGGTGGTACTGAGGCCTTGTACCTTCCTAGACCATCCAGGAAAGACTGGATTGTGTTCGTGACACAATGCAGTTTATTAAGGTAAAATGTTAACTAAAGATCAAATAGTTTTGAGAAGAAAGCTTAGTTTGAAATATAACTTGCAAAAGAACTGATATAATATAAAAGTAATTCAAGAAAGATAAAAGGATCTAACTATGATTTTCTCAATATGCAATTACAATTGAAGATCATAAGTACAACGAAATAGTGGAGAGAAAACCAAAATCCCTGGCTATGCATGAGTATAGTAGAAAGAAAAACCTACCATATATGAGGTTAATACTGCTTTTAAGTCTTTCCTGACAACATAACTTTGTGCAAGTCTCTTAGTGAACATCTGAAGTACCATCATCATGTTTTTTGGAAACAATAAAAGTAAGAATACCTTACTTGACCAAAGTAAGTGAAAGATGGTATCAACTTGAACATGTAGTTATAATAGAAATGCAAGCCAAGTGGAACAGGCTTTTAAAAATCATGTTAAGAAGGTAGAATTCCAAATCTAGGTTTTAAAAACATGGCCAAGGACGATAAAAATGCCTGTAGCACTGAAGTTCAGAGAATTCAGTTTTGCCCTCGTTTGCTGGAAAGGCGTGTGCTTCATGAGGACTCGTCTTTCATCAGCATTGACACTGAACAGTTTTTTTCCAACTCAGTCTCTTTGGGAAGCTGGGTTATTTTTTGAACCTTTCCCACTTTCTTTTGGCCTCAAATAAATACCATCTTCTTCCTCTCCCCCTATGTTTAGATAATCTCTGCTAATCCTTCAGATTTAGGTCTTTATGCCAACAGTTTTGAAGTGGCTTCACACTGTCCCCTCAGCTCCCACTCCTCCTCTGTTTCTAGGGACATTTACCACAACATTTCACCCTGCAATCTTCCCCAGTCCTTTCTGTGATGAAGAAGCATTCTTTAATTGACTTCATATTCCCAGAGCCTTGCACAGTTTCTCGCACATAATAGATGCTGGAAAATCATTGAATAAGAAAGGGAAGTACCAACAGGGAAGACCAAAAAAGAGGAAGAAAATGTTGTAAATCGATCAGAGGTGTACATGTCAACTCCGTATTGCTTAATTCCATTTTGATACAATTGGTTCTTGATTGTCGTAATTTCTTTTGTACACTACATGGAATTTTTAAAGCAACCTAGTGAAACTTCCTTATGAATTAGGAACATGATGATGAAATGTTGAAACATTTCATGCCATTCAAGTGGACAGATGCTCAGTAACTCGATTCCTCTGAAAGCCTGAGTTCTTTGTTATTCTCAATCCGAGTCAGAGAGAAAATAAAAACGCCAGGCAGGTGGACCCTTTCACTACCTGTGTGTAGCTCAGCCTGATGCTGAATGTTGTTATTTAAAGGTGTTCTGTGTTCTGCTCATGCATGTTCCCTCACAGGGGGAAACTCACCCCACAGCAGAGATGCCTCGTCCATGTTGCTGTCCCAGGCGCAGGGCTGTAGCCAAAAATCTCTGATTTCAGCCACCTCAGTAGCTTCCTCCTCTTCTTATGTTCTTTTCTCTTAGACAAAGATGACTGTCACTTTCTACTTTGTGATTATTGATTAGCATTGTGCCAAGGTATCTTTCTGGCATTCTGGATTTTTATTATAAATCTGTGGTCACTCTAGGACATGTAGTGATTAGACACTTACTACAAGATGTAACAGCACAATTTAAGATCCATGGTAACATACTTGTGATTTTAGTGGATACTTTAAGTGGAAAAATTCTGTATGCTGAAATACTGAACTACCTGGTAGCAGAAATTAGGAGGTGATGAAAAGCAAGTATTTGAGTGTGAACTTTTACGCTTTATAAAAATGTGGAAGAATAATGACAAAGTAGTGTTATTACTTAAAATGAAATTATTTTCCCCAATTTAAGGTATTACACCGACTTTATTCCTAACAAGGAGATAGCCAGCTATAAAAGGTCATGGATGTGCACAATCAAGGTCGTCTTCTACTGGTCAATGCTCACAAAGTCTCAGATCAAGAGAGATGAGGAAAAGTTGGGACTTCCACCGTTGGGTGATGGGAAAAATGCTGGCTTCTGTAGACAGGAGGGTGCCACTGGCCTGTCCTGAGAGAGCCAGCTGTTCCATTTGCAGAACCACAATGAAATAGCAGCAGTGGGGCTGTGCTGCGTGTTCATGATGCCTGCTGTGTCCAGGTATCGTGAGCATGCAATTGGAGTCTGCTCTGTTGCCAGATGACAGCATGAGAGCTGTCCCGAAAGTATCGAGCCAACATCCGTCTCATTAAAACGGTGTGCCTGGCCGATACTTTCCGGACACACCTTGTACTCTTCGAAGTTAATTTGTCAGAAAGCTTTAACTCGTGTACATTAAAGATGATCCTTAAACCGAATGGTCCTAAGAATAGGGTGCTTATGTATTAAGTTTGTAATTCGAACAGTCGCATAAGTGGATTGCTGTGAGCGCACGATGCTCTCCTTGGTGGGTGATGGTAGGCCAGGTATGGTTACCCACGCAAGTGTGTTCTGTACAGAAAATCACCGGTCTTGCTCGGGTTAGCTTGTTGATGAGGCTGTGTGTTGGGGAAGTTGTCAGTGTAAAGGTGACCCTTCCTCCATTCCTTGCTCCCCTGGTGTCCGCAGATGAGGAAAGCTGTAGTGAACTTGCTCCCATTCCCTGAAGGATTCTGGGGGCGAAAGGAGAAAATACCCATCCTGTGTCTCCTCGTGCCTGAGTGTATCTGTCCGTTCCATTGGATGAACCTTCAAATCGGACATTTTAATTTTAATTTACCTTTTCTTTGACTTTTCTCTGGTATCTTCTCCCTGTGATGAATTTCACTTCCATTCAATTTGACAACAATACACAGAAGATTTTTCTGACAAGATAATTACTTTGGGCTGTTTTCGAAGGTATTTTTAGTTCACAAGGCAGAGGGAGAAAGGCAGCTCTTAACAGATACACACACGTGGCTGCGGTGTGGCTTTGTGAACCCCATTATGTTTTCCTTCCGCCACTTTTCCCTTGCGATGGAGACCAACCGCCTGCCCCTTGTTGGTTTGAGATCATTCCTTTTCTGTGATTTCATGTTCTTTAATACCAAGAATTCCGGACGGCTTATTGGAAAATCAGATGACCGGTAAAATAGCCTCTATGAAAAATGAAGCTAATGGTCGGTGTGTTTGCGTTTGTAAAATGAAACGCGCTTAAAGAATGTGCAGTGAGAACATAAGTAGCTACTGCTTTGGAGTCTGTCCTAAAACACAGATGGACCCTTCGGGGTGGACCGGCTGGTATTGGACGGGCATTTGGATGGGTGGGCTCGTTCCCGAGGGTCCGCAGCATTGGATGCTCCTGTTCATTCGGCTTGTGCTCAGTGGCAGATGTGCTCACCAGGTCCCTGAACGCGTGTGTAAAACGTCTTTGTGACGCAGAATGAAGTTAAAGCACCCGTTTCAGTCTTGATTCACCAGCCAGTTACCTTTTGTGAGGAGAGTTTTACCACATATGTGGTTGGAACTGAGGACTCACATGGGCAAAAGCACACAGTGGTGAGGCGACCCAGGCGTTGTCTTTGTACACTTGCAACGGAAAGGTCGTGCCGACCCGCGGATGTAGTTGGAGGAACACATAGTGCCAAACCAGGATTAGACCAATTTAGACAGAGATTGGAACAAAACCCAGAAGATATGCGAGGGGACCAATGTAATCCAGTTAGAGGACTTCATTTCTGGAGGCAGGGGGTGGGACCTGGATTAAAATTCTCTCCCAGGTGCCAAATAGCTGTCCAGTCTGTGCCGGGTCACTCCTTTTCTGGGACTCAGGTTCTTTCATCTGGAAAATGGACGTCCAGGTGCTTACCTTGCAGGGTTATTGGTAGGACTAGGGATAATGTCTAGAAGACATCTTCTGAAGAGTATCGGCATCTGATGAGTGTTTGCAAGTAGTCCTTGTAGTTAAAGTGCTTGAACAAATTTAACGTTGTCAAAATTTTCTTAATGAATTGATATGAACCTGTTATTGGAATAATTTATATTCGCTTCATTTCCTGACTTGAGAATACTTAAGTTTGGCTTCTCTAAATATAGGAATTCAAGATAAATCTTATATTACTTTCAATGTATGTTCATCTGATAAGGGAGAAGATAGAGCGATTTGACAGTATAGTTCCCTACATAAATGTAACATCGAAAAAGAAGAACAAATTTTGGTATGTCAAATATTAAATTATTTAGCCCTCATTGGTGTGGCTTAGTGCATTGAACGCCAACCTGTGAACCAAAGAGTAGCCAGTTCAACTCCCAGTCAGGGCACAGGCCTGAATTGTGGGCCAGGTCCCCCACTGGGGGTGTGCAAGAGGCAACCACACATTAATGTTTCTGTCCCTCTCTTCCGCTTTCTCTAAAAAAAATTATTTAATTAACGAATGAAAAGTAAATTATTTACACGAGGTTGGTTAAGGGGTTGTTTAAAGAAAAGCCTTCAAAATAATTAAAACTTATTTGACTAGTTTGTCTCTGTGAAGTAAAACTATTTTTCTGTTCAATGTTATTCTGTGATGCAGTATTTTCTTCCTATATCCAAATTCTAGTGTTACGTGGTCCATCACATACCTTCTATGTGTTGTTTAACCAAATTAATGTTGCCTTTTATTACTTGTCCACCCAAGAAACAAAATGTCAGCACTGGTGTTAGACAGTTGTTAATTTATATGGAATGTGATCTATACGAGAGGGTTTTTCATTTTTTAGGCTATTGCATTGGGTGGCAATCTGTGCAAAGGAAATGTAGCTGTTCTCCTTTGGTCTTCTTACCACTTTCACTTGGAAAATTCTCACTTCCTTAATTTTCCAAATCATAGGTTTTATCTCAAGGAATTACCTCTGTGGCCATTGTTTTTACCCAGATATTTATTCCTAGTTTCTCTTTGTAGTGTGCCTGTGTGCATACACATGTACAAAATTCACCTGAGTGTCCCAGGACTTTCTCTCTGATGTCATACTGCTGATGGAACCCGGAGAAAGAGGCTTGGGAAAGCACTCTGCTAGGTTAGGAGGCTGTGACATGTATGCACATACAGAGGACAATAAATGAAGAACCACAACATGTGTGTGATTGGGTATACTGCAACACAGTGACCACCTGGCATGCTGCCATAGGGTTAAGGGCATGGTGCCCAGGAACACTGCCTCTTAGATGCCTGCCAGTCACAAGCTGGAGAACACAAAATCCTGGTGTTCTCATAACCCCCATCACATTTGATAATTCATTAGAATGACTCAGAGGACTCAAGAGAAGACCATACTTATGATCCCAGCTTTACCGTAAAGGCTGCCAGTCCAGACCAGGTAAAGGAGGAGACACATGGGTGAAAGTCTGATGGAGTCTCAAACTCAGGACTTCCCAGCCATCTCCCCTGAGTCAGGGAGCAGTGCCCACCAGGTACATTGATGTGCTCAGCAACCAGGGAGTTTTGCGGTTTTTATTGTGGTTTCTTATATGGGTGAGGAAACATTGCAACACTGGTCACATGGCTGAACTCAATTTCCAGCTCCACTCCCCAACCCTCCCTGGCCGTCGGACCAGCTAATCTCCTGCCTTACCAGCCCCCTGAGAAATGGCCTTAGTATAAACTCGGGTGTCACCTAAAGGGATCACGAATGACAAAGACACTTTTTAATATATAATAGTGATGATTTTAGTATTAAATGTAAAGGTATATAGTTCATCTGGGTAGTTCACATTTTCTCTTTTTGCTACCCAGTAGAAGTATTGCTTACAAAGTATGTTAGGCTTTGAAGAATGACTTAGAAATCAACCTAAGTGTGTGGCAAGGTCAAACTTTTTGCCAATAGAAGTTCTCTAAATTTAGTTTAAAATTGGAAAATTTAATCAAATTATTGAACAAATAATATGCTACAAGTCACATTGGAAAGCTTTTGATTAATAAAAATTACTAAAATTAAGCTTGTGAAGAGGAACACATTAAGGGTTTTCTAGAAAATCAAGGATAACATTACTAAACAAATTAAGTAATGATAACTTTGAAATATTTACTTTGTGTGACTAATTGGATGGACTTCCTATGTTTATTTACATAAAGTTGTTTTTCTTTTGGGGGGGGCGGTTGGGAGGAGTCTTTTTTGGACCAGAGTAGAATAAAAGTGAGAAGGCCTAAAATTGTGTAACATGTAAATGTGGTGTACACTCAAAATAATTATTAATAGATAGCTGATTTGGCATGCTTTCTCTTTTAAAATTATTTGTTAAAGGAACTGAGTAGAAGCAGAAAGATGGGACTTGCAAAAATATTGTGCTGAAAGAGTTACACATTTTGGTGTAAAAATTCAGAATATGCCAAAGTGTCATAATTTGATATGAATTTAGCAGATACATTAACACTTATAAAGAGATTCAATTGTCATTTAAGAAACATAGTTTATTTAGAAAAGTTAATAAAAATTGCAAGTAATGTCATATTTGCTAACCATACACTGAACCAATGAAGAAAATGTAATAAAACAATATGTATTAAAGGAAGTCTTCAAAAAAAAGTCTTTAGATTAGTACTAGATAATCTTAGACTCAAATACAGAAATTAAATTATATAGATATGTACCAAGAATTATTATTCTACTTAGTTTTTAAATGTTAGACATACTTTAATTATTTTATTGCTATAATGCATTATTTTTATTTGTTAGAAGTCATTTTATTTTGAAAAGTTTGGTAGGACTATTTTTAGTTTAATTAATACAATAAAATCAAGTTATTGTCAGTATATATGTATTTCAAAAATAATTTTCATTCTTTTTAAGGCTCATTTTTTTCACTTTTTAAAATTATGTTAGCTTAGACAAAAGATGTAACGGCCCCACTTACTTATAAAATGCATAGTTGCAATTACCTATGTAATGTTTAGTTGTGACATAACCATTTAGATATTAAAAGCATTCATGCCTCAATAAATTACCCAATAAAATGGTTGTCATGCCATAGTTATTATGATTATAAGCTCAACAAGCTTTTTTAAAAATAATTTAGGCTATCCTCCAAACAATAATGAATCCTAACTGCCATTTCTCTATCGCATTGCAATCACTTAGAGGAAGACTGCATTTTGAAAGAAAATGCCTTTTAGCCACATGGTTGTATCTCATTTGCTCTCCCAAGCACTTGATGTTTATGACTTTAACTTTCATTTTAGCCATCACTGAAACCCAGCATACTCTGGGAGTGGTCTCATGGTAGACGCTTGAGGCTTCATCCCTCAACAGGCTTGCATACGAGTGTCAGGTTAGCGCTGCAATCACGATGATATTGTGTCCTGCTTGGCTTTTCCATGCAGAAAGGCTAAAGATTATTTTGTTGTGCTTTATTTAAAGGTTAGTTTCCTTAACTGCCTTCCTCAGAAGGAAAAGGGATCCGCTTGTTTTTCTTGGTTTTGCTAGCCTCTCAGTATGCTTGGACAGACCGAAGTGCCCCGGACCCTTCTGAAAGGGTCTAGTGATTGTGCTCGAGCCTGGTTTCCAATTCAGGGGCAGTGTTCCAAAGGCCCACCGCATCAGCGATGTGCCATGACAACCCCAGATAGTTTTTTCAAAGTTAGAATTTTCCAGGTGATTGATCCACTGCCTAAAAATGGCATAAGAGCTTCATATTTTGTTTTTTTTCCTGACTAAAAATTTAAGTGGTTCAATAATAAGGACCTTGGAGAATTATGGGCTTTCAGATCAATGTGTATTATATTGAAGAAAACAGAATAAGAAGGAAAAAGCAAAAGAAAACATTAACACAAAAAGATCCCACATCCTGGAAGCGAACATCAGAGGACGTTGGGAGACTTTCAGGGGATTTGCTATCTCTACCTTAATGGTGGGTAAAATAAACAAGGCTCCAAACTTTCAGTGATAGTTGGAGTTGTCATATGTCTGTAGGAAGAGAAGGGAAGGAAGATACCCAACAGGAGTGGGTAGAAAGAAAGCTTCAGAGATGAGTCCAGCATTAGAGATGAGATTTGTAGTTAGAGATGGGACCTTCAAAGGTGAACTTGATCTGCCAGTTGGCAATTCAGAGAAGAGATGGGGGAGGGAAGCTAGGGGAGGGAGAAATGAATAGTGTAACCCAAGGGATTTTGGACTAGAGGAAGCCAAGGTTCTGCAGAAGTTTACACAGAGTCATGGTGAGATAAGACTAATCTAAAGAAGGAAGCAGGAAAGGATATTGAGCTGTATACAGAGGACAGTGACCTTGTCAAGCTCATTTTAGTTTGAGACAAGTTAAGATACTATCAAATGTCCTCACTTTCTATGCTGACATCTAGAGTTTCTCAAAAATAATGTGAATAAAGAGGTGAAGTCAAGTAAAGATTCAAGTTAGTTTTCTGCAGGAAGACAGGAGACTGGCTGTTTGGATTTTTATAGCAGTCAGTGTACTTAGCATGGTTGTCCCTTAAAAAACACAGTTTTAAACTGCATGGGTCAACTTATATGTGGGTTTTTTTCAGTAACTATTATAAGTGTATTTTCTCTTCCACTGGATTTTCTTAATCACATTTTCTTTTTTTAGCTTGCTTCATTATAAGAATATGGTATATAGTACATATAATACACAAAATTTGTGTTGACTATGTTACCCATAGGCTTCCAGTCAACTATACATAGAATTCCAGTAGGCTATACATAGAATTTCAACTGCATGGGGGTTGGTACCCCTCTTTGTGTCTTATTTGCGGGTCAAGTGTAATGTAAGAAGATAAATTTGCTTACAATATTGAATTTCTGCATGTGGGAGGCAAAAACTTCAAAAGTCTGAATCAAAGCTGTTATTATTTGCCAATTAGTTGCATGGTTATAGAAATGTTTCTGAAAATTTCTATGTGCCTTTAAGAAAAAATGAGAATTTCAAAAACTTTAAAAATGACATAGATGAACATTTTGCAAGATTTTGAAGAAAGTGATTATGAACATGTTTATTTCACACCCGAGTTTTGATGTGGGTGTTTTGTCTCAGGAACTTTTGAAAGTAGTCTCATTAAAACAGCTATAAAATGGTAGAAATTTTTTTTTTTTTTTTTTTGCATTATTACAAAGAAATCTCTTCTTTAGATTTCATGTCTGCTATGCGTCCTCATCTCTGAGTCTGTCAGATGCAGAGAAAGGCTGAGTGTTGCAGACAGGGTGAGATGCTCGCTCATCTGTTGTTAAAAAATAATGCTGAAGGAAGTTAAAGTGTTTGTTGGACCAGGCCCTACCTTTCAGGCCACGCTGGCCTGAGCAAAACGCATACTCATTATTCACAGGCTATTTGATGATTCCTTCCCCAATGTTACGGACTGTCTGGTTTCCTGCTGGCTGCCTTATTTCTGAAACTCCACAAGGTGGATTAAATGATAGGGTGTCCAGCTAATTAGCTTGTCTTGATTTTGTTAATCAAATTTTAAGATCTGTTAACTGCTGATTCACAGGAAAAAGAACAGTGTGGTAACCCTGGGCTGAGACCCTTTCTCTTAGGTCGGACCTGAGTTTCACAAAGTTCAAAGCCTGAGCAAGACAGTATTCCATTTGATTAGTAAGAGCCCTACATGTTACATTTCATCAGATTCATGGAAATAGAATGTTAGAATCGGAAGAGTTTAGGGAGCTTCCAGTTCAACTTTCCTCCTCACTTGAGAACCCCCTTTCCACCCTGTGTGACCTCCAGTCACTGGTTTTGTAGACTTTTTGCCCTGGAGTCACGATTTCCTGAGAGGGCCCGTTGCAATGACTTGTCAGTTGCAGCTGGTCAGCAGGACCTGCTTGTTTGTGCCTTCACGTCGCAAACTTCTCTTCCTCCTCTCTGGGCTCTTCCCGACACACTTGCCACGAGCTATTGGTCAGATGGGGCAGGAAAAGTGGAGGTCAGGGGTAGCTGGGTCCCTGTAACTAGCTCGGATGTTCGGGTCAAGTAAGAGTTTGAGGTACACAGGGAAAAAACAGAGATGCCCAATGCTGTGGGGGAACGTGAGTGAAAGAATATTTCGCTCCAGTCATTGTTAAAGTTAGTTGCAGTGTGCTTCCGGGGAGAGTTTTGTAATTAATTTGATCATTCTCATCTTCTTTTCCGACCCTATTTCATTATGTGTGCTTCCATCTGCTATTAAGAGGATCAGCATTTATGGTGTCTTTCATGGTCATATACATTATGGCCTGAAGGATACATTTATCCAAACAGCTGATCAATAAAAATGGTTTCACGCATGACATTATTATTACTAAATTAAATGTAATGATGGCATCTTTGTCATAGAAACATGCTCTGGTTACCCTGGAAGTATGTTTCGTGGTTTTACTTGATTACATTTATAGATAGGAATACTTAGCAGGTAACATAAAATAGTATTGTGCACACGGTAGTTTTTGGTTGCGTTGCTCCAAGATATGGCTGTGTAATAAATAAAATGCTTCTGAAATAAAATGCTCCTAGACTTGTCGAACACAATACCATTTGAGTCCTTTGCTGCCTTATTTTTAAACTTAACTGTGTCAACAACAACAGCTTTATGAAATCACAGTGTGAGAGGGGAGTATTGCTCAAACATTAAAGAAGGAACTGTGCTGCTGTAGAAGTTAATAGACAAGTCAGATTTAATGAAGTCTTTGCAGTTCTTGGGAGAAGTGTGATAGATTTCACTAAAGACGTTATTTATAGACCAGCCTTTCCGTTAGCTGAGGCTCAGATATGAAATTTGAGGATGGATCTGCTTCTGTTAACCACTGTCTTGTTCATGGATCTTTCTTGACGATTATAGGATCATCTTGAGGTAGAATTAAAATTTTGGCAAATGTGTCAAAGAGAGAGAGCAAATCAGTGATTACTGTGTGTACATTTTAAATTCATTTTGGGATCTGGATGTATGCTAATGTGAAACAAAAGACTTTATGCGTCTTCATCTGTTACATTTTTGCTTACATAAGAAAAAGAAATAAAACTACTTTTTAAAAATAAGGTACAGAAACTTTTGCACCTTCTACATAATTGAGAAATAATCATTTGTTGCAAAATTTTCTCCAATTTATTATAAATTTGTTTACATTTATTTTTTGATTGTTACTCTCATTTTTAATTTTTTGTTTTTATTTTTTTAAATTTATTTTTAGAGAGAGAGAAAGAGAGGGAGAAAGACATCAATTTGTTACCTTTTGCACACCCCCAACTTGAGACCTGGCCTGCAATCCAGGCATGTGCCCTGACTGGGAATCGAACCAGTGACCTTTTGGTTCATAGGTTGATGCTCAATCCATTGAGCCACACCAGCCAGGGTCATTATTTTCATTTCTAATGATGTGGTTTTATAAATTTTTGATAGAGTTGCTCAGTCATCCTCCACAGTTACTAAATTGTACAGATGAACAGACAGATAATTACCAGAAATAGGTATCACTGCTAAAAAGGAATATATATTAACATAAATATCCTTAAGTTATGAAATTTCATATCAATATTGACTATAATCTAAATCAACAATGTCCTTTGTTAAGCAGTCTGAAAATAAAGGTAGCTTATACCCACCTCCAACTTCTTAGGCCTTTATAATTCTCTAATTCTTTGGACATACCATTCCCATGGAGACATCTGAGATTTCTGTTAGTATCTTGAGACATCATTCATTTTTATCTATATTTGTAATTATGAACATATTTCTTCATGAAACCAAAAAAGTCAGATGTTTACTAAAGTCTTCCTGTGGTTTCATTGTTTTGTGTTTGATATGAAATTAGATGTTTAATCAATAGAAACATGACATATTTTTTACTCTTTGATTATTATTATTTCCACTGTAATACCCAACCAGGAAACTGTGCAGAAAATTCTGACAGACATGCATATCCCAGAACATGAAGTAACTTTCCAAAATTAGGCCAGTGAAGTAGATAAATCTGTGGACTATTATAGAATGCAACTATGTATGAGTTTTATACTTAAGAATAGGGATAATGAGTTGCCATTCTGTGAATTATTAAGATCTGTAGGCTTAGATGATATAATTTATTTTTCTCTGCATGGCTTTCAAAAATAGTGTGATCCCTCTTCTCTTTTTCTAACAAATGTGAAATCCATACAAATGAAAATTATGTGCAGCTGTGATTTTGTGAATGGTTTCCTAGAAACCACATTGAAGGGAACTTCAATCCACAAATGAGTTTTATACACACTTCGAAGGACATGCAGGTGGGAGATTTGTGAGTTTTCCACTGTTGCTATGAAAATACATTTAATATAGTTTTTGAATAATGATGGTCAAATTAATTTTAAGCTTAAGGTAACAAATAAGCCCAATCCTTACAGAATGGACACATATACATGTTTTAACAGTGGGAGCTTTAGTTGTTGCCCATTAAAATGAAAAACTCACCTGTTACAATATTTATCTGTTTAAAAAAATAAATCAAAAGGTCATGGTATTTTTTGTACATTCAAGTAAACAAGGAACTCCCATATCATCCTATAATGCATGGCCATTATCATCATTTATTTCTTTTGTTAAATCTAGGCTTCTAAACATAGTTTGTATATAGCATATTCTTTGAATTTTTCCTTCATACAGAGGAATACACATTAATCTTGGTGAAAAAAATTAAACTAATCCACATGCTTTTTTTAAGTTTACAAATCCCTTGGGGAGATGAGAGATGTGTATCAATAGATTGAAGCTAGGCCCTAGGCAATCCTAAGCAATTGCTAAATACATCATTTTGAGTGTTGAAAATAAAGAAGAGATCAGAGTAGATGCTTATCATTGTACTCCTCAAGTCTTTTATGTTCAAGCAACCATATTTTTGACAACATTTTTATTCTGTCTGAACAAATAAGATATATTAAACCTGGAATAAAACTAGGTGGCTGACAAAGCTTCTTGTGCAAGTATAGTGAGATATGGGTAAATAATTGGTAACATGGTTACTACTAAATATTGAATTGACGTATACCAAAGTCTCCAATTCAAAGAGTTATCAGCCTGAAAAATAATTTCTAATGGAGGGACTGTTTCTATGGCCTATCCACCACAACATTTTCTATATTTCTTAGATGAAATCATTGAATGTTTATTTCCAAAATTTGTAGGTGAGATACATTCTTGACCTATGAAAAAATGTCTTGAGACCCAGAATCGGGACTTAAAATATGACAGCCACCAAGCATGATCCATCAATTCAAACCAGATACATCTTAATCAACACTCATATGTATTCTGTCCTTGGTTTTAAAATACACCCAATGTGTTAAAATATAGATAAGTATTATGAATATATCCATATCTATGAATATGAATCTTGAGCAACATGAAGAAGACCCCATAGACAGTGAGTTCTACATGAATGCTCAGCCTGATAGAATAGGCACACTGCTAATTTGATATAACCAAGTTGCTAGTAAATTATTTTATTTATTTTTTGAAATTAAAAAAAAATTATTCATTATTTTCAGAGAGAAAAGCAGGGAGGGAGGAAGAACAGGAGAGAAATATCGATGAATGGTTGCCTTTCACCTGCCTCCAGCTACAGACCTGGCTGGAGACCTGGCTGGCAACCTGGTTATGTGCCCTGGCTGGGAATCAAACCAGCAGCCGTTGGGTTCGCAGGCCAGCTCCAATCTACTGTGCCACCAGCCAGGACAAATTGTTTATTTGGAACTCAAACAATAAGTAACTCATATTTCTCTCTTAATATTAATAGCTAACTCCTATTCAGCATAGTAGCTGACAAGAACTTGCTCACCCAAATTGTTCATTGTTCTATTTTTATTAGTCGAGCACCTTTTCCCTTCATTTATCAGTCAAGAAACTTATGAGTTGGCCTCAACTTCTTCCCTCCTTTCATATAATTGGTCAATGTATCATGTGTATTCTGTCAATATACTTGGAGTTATTTTGAGCTGGAGTGGAAGTGAACAAAAACTAGCAGCATTAATTCCTGCACTCCTTCACTCCTTCATTTATTTACTCACACACCCTCCCCTATATCTAATAATTTAAAAGGGGATATTGAATATAGGCTACAAGATTGTGTTTTCAAAGATGGACAATGTCAGTAAGGAGATAAAAATTTTGTAACAGAATAGAAATACAAAATAGAATTTTTTAAAAAGATTTTATTATTATTTTTAGAGAAAGGGGAAGGGAAAGAGGCAGAGAGGGAGAGAATCATGAATGTATGGTTGCCTTTCACCTGCCTCCAGCTACAAAGCTGGCTGGAGACCTGGCTTATAACCTGGTTATGTGCCCTGGCTGGGAATTGAACCAGTGACCTTGAGGTTTGCAGGCCAGCACCTTATCACTGTGCCACCAGCCAGGGCTACAAAATAGAAATTTAAAGTGCCAAGAGAAATATGTAAGTCTTCTGTTAATAGCAATAGAAAGAAATGCTTTCTAAAAGAATTAAATGTGCTGTTATGACAATTGAAAGGAATTATTTCTAATAGGAATTCAAAAGAATTGTTGGTTAATTTATCAATAGTTAGGAAGCCCTCAACATAATTCTATATGTTTTTACCAATGTTTCCTACTAAGGTTATTTTTAAAGATTTTACTATTTATTATTTTTAGAGAGAGGGGAAGGGAGAGAGACAGAAAGGGATAGACACATCAATGGTTGCCTTTTACCTGCCTCCAGCTACAGACCTGGCTAGAGACCTGGCTTGCAACCTGGTTATATGCCCTGGCTGGGGAATCAAATCAGCAAACTTTGGGTTCACCAGCCATCATTTTATCCACTATGCCACCAGCCAGGGCTCTATTAAGGTTATTTTTAAAATATCTCTTTATATTATAGAGTCATTGTAACATTTAAAGCAAACCTTTAGCTTTAAGATATATCAGTTTTGATTTGAAATGGCTCTTTGTTAATTTACTCAATTTAGTATAAACCACAATCCTTTTGAATATACATCTAAACTCAAAATGTTGTGTCTTATAGGAATTAAAAAGTTTAAAATTAGAAGAATGATATTGCTCTTCAGAGAGGGAGAGGAAGATGTTCCTTAGCAACTTTGGGGAGCAACTTGTATTCAAAATGTAATAATATTTGGTTTTGGTAAAAACTCCATGATGCTTTTCAGATCAAGTAAATTTGTGCCACAAAAACAGTTTGACTGGAGTTATTTTACTTTGACACAGGTTGAGGTAAAAATAATAATTATAGTGTAAAAACATAGCATAGGTACCTTTGTATTTTTTATTAACATTAATATTTATATTCAACCTAACATGCCCTATAAACAGCTCGACTCTTCTGTATGGGGCAGGTCTCCAATTGCTCGGACATGCACTTTACTTTAAATGGCTGTATTTTCTTTTAAGTAATGCTGCTCAGTAACTCGGTATAATAACTTCTCCCAATTTCATCAAGACCTGATGTCAGCTAAGCGCTGTTGGAAACACAAGTCAACAAAACCAGTAGAAGCGCTTTCGCTGAAAAGTACCTGGGACAGCTCAGATCTCTCAGGTGCCTTCCACCCGTCATAGTTGTTAGCCGAGTTTATTAGAGGGCACTTAGTCCTCGAATGGAGCTGTTGCTAACACAACTGTCACAACTGTAGTGTTCCATCAAAGTGATATCTCAGAAAGAGAGTTCAGAGATGTCCCAGAAGGACTACTAATCTGGAAGAAAGTCTTTTTCTTTTTTCCCCCTTTTTCTGTTTGACTATAAAGGCAGTAAGACGATGTTAACCATTATTGTTAAGGAGAAAAAAAAACATATGCAGCAGACAATAATATTTACTTTAACACAATGGCATGTATTGCATTTTACATAACATTTCTGCATGTTGCATTTTGTTTCTCTATTATTTTTCTCCTCCGGGAGGATTTCATTGAGGAATGTATTAAGACATTTTTATCCATTGAACAGATCAGGGCTGAACATATTTCTATGTTTGGGATATAAGATCATCTCCAGTGAAGGAGAATCTAAATATCGTTCATCTTTTTTGTTTGTTTCATGTCAAGATCGTGTCTCTTGTTCACATTGTTGTATGATTTGCCTTCTGCTCCAACAAGGGCACCATTGGTCTGTGGTCAGCTTTGAACCGCCTGGTTTAGTTTCCCATGTAGATTCGGGCACCCAGCAGGAGGCTGATATTTTATTGTGATAAGACAGGATTGCTCTACCTTATTGTTTCAACAGCTTTCAGGTCAAGTGTATAATTGATGGGTGTGCATGTACAACGTTATCGGTATGCTTTACAAATGGGTTTCCACGTTTCGAATCTTACAGTTTGCGAAATAGGTTTTATTTGGACCAATACATTTTTATCCTTCTGCGCTGAAAGTAAACCATATGCTTTTAACCCATTAAACCAATTAAATTTAACCAATTAAAAGGGGCTGTTTATTAAACGAGTTCATGGCATGAAGTTAGCTGTCTTTTATTTTGAAAACCACTCCTCCCTACTCATTTTGCCCAACCAACTGACGCTGCTCCAGGCTGAGCTGGAGCCGCCCTTGATTGATTGATCGATTGATTTTTGCTTCTAGTTGCCTCCCAGGCTAGACCCACAGCTCCATCTTCGTCCATCAGCTTCGATCAGTTTCTGACATGTTGTGTAGGTTAGTTATGCCTTCCTCCCTTGCTGGGGCATCTTGGGCTGGTTTACAATTCAGGCAGAGGGGCGGCCTTCCCCCAAATCCTGGGAAATGCAGCAACGCCCATTCACAGCCGTCGCCTCACTCCGTTCTCTGTGTCAGCCTCTTCCAGCGGAGCAGGTCGTCCTCCTGGGGGTCTGAGACCAGACATCCGTGCTGTGCAGAACCAGATTTTCTTACGGATCTCAGACACGTTGAGCTGCTATATCGTAAACCAGTGCCAGCACTCCAGTCGTCTTTGTTCTGTCTTCGCCCACCAAGGGCCACTTAGCGGGTGGCTTCAAGTCCCCAGACCTGGGCCTGCGTGTGTCCCTAAAATCTCCGCCACCCGCTGCCTTCCGAGGGTGCGGCCGTCAGCACAGGGTGGGCCCTTCCCTACGGGCCTGGGGGTCCCAGCCCCTGGGGTGCGCGGTGGCTCCCAGAAGGGAACTTTCTTCCTTTTGTGTGTCGCCCGGAGAGGGAGCCTGTCTGTAACCCTGCCACATCCCGAGCAGGGTCGCTGTGCCCTGTCCGAGGGCAGGCGTGGCGTTCGGCTCTACACACCTCCTGCGCCTCCAACACAGGCGTGCAGGCCTGAGCGGCCCCATGCTCACCCACCACCCGCCTTGGAAAGGCGGACCGGCACGTGGCAGGCGGCCCCTCCAAAGAGAGGAAGACGTGTGCTTTATCGCGCCCCCCACCCGGAGATGCGGGAAGGACCCTTTTAATCAAGCAGTTCCCTGGCACACGCCTACACGTGGGGATGTACAAGGTCCAAGAACTGACCTGGACTCCTAGAGCTCGCCGTGGTGATTTTGCTTTTATTTCCTTGTTTGTTTGTTTGCTGATCGCGCTTGGGAGTTACCGTGGACAAGTGAGGCTTTTCATTTTCCCAGCCAGTTAGGTTTTAACCAAGGTGCCACGGGTCCGGAAAAGAAAGCACATGCCTGTGTAAAAGGCACACGTCATGCAGAGCCGCGGCTCTGCCTCCCCGAGCATATTCTGAGCCCGGCACATTTTAGAACCGTGTCCTCGGTGCAGTGGCTTTCCTGCAAGCCCCGAATTGTAGCTGTCCAGTGTCCCCAGCACTCATTAGGGCTCATTTGTCTCTGTCAGTGCCGCCTCCCAGGTGCCATCTCAAGCCAGGCTGCTCCGTCTTCCAGCTTTTGAATGAGGCCAGCGCCCAAGAAGAGAGAGAACCTGTGCTTTGGAATGCGTTCCACCTCAGGGAGTTACATAATTTTTTCTTTACAGGGTTCCATGTGCAAGGAAATTCACAGGTTAAGCCCTGTCTACATAAATTAAAAGGCGCATAATCAACTGTACTTTCTAAAAACACACACACGCAAACTCAGACTGCTGTACACAGGTCCCAACAAACATAGAGAAGGATTCTGACCTCTGTGGCTGAAGGACAACAAATTGTGCACGATAATCTCTTAATACTCAGGTTAGAGGCGCCTGAGCCCCATATGTTGTGACAAAAATAAAGCATACATGACACTCTGATTCTTTGGTTTAATTCAAGGGTAGATTTTTCTGATGACTGGAGTGAATATACCTAAAACCAAGCTTTGTAAATGTAATCTATCTCAATCTAGTTTTTATAAACAAAATTAAATGGAAATGATCCCTAGGTTATACTCAAGGGGCTATAATTTATAATACCAAGCTTGAATAGCTCAGTATTAAAGGTTGGAAATGACATTCTCTGATAAAAGTGGAGTGAATAAGGTAGAAAAATGCCCAAACAGAAGGTTACTACAATGATCAGTAGTGTCTTTGAACTTTTCTATCTGCTCCAACGTTAAAGTAACAAACTGTTGAGGCTCCAGATTTCTTCACACTCCT
This sequence comes from Noctilio leporinus, assembly GCA_004026585.1. Taxonomy (NCBI): domain Eukaryota; kingdom Metazoa; phylum Chordata; class Mammalia; order Chiroptera; family Noctilionidae; genus Noctilio; species Noctilio leporinus. The sequence continues at coordinate 32,940 of PVIW01002559.1, forward strand.
TCCTCAGCATTGCTTCATCTCCGCAGGGCCTCTGAGGTGACCTTTGTAAGGAATGGGACCGCTGAGTGCCAGGATCAGGCCGAGACTTGCAGGAAAGACCCATTTCAGTGAGGAGCATGAATGATGAGAGTGGAAGTGGTAGACGGAGGAGAGAAAGGAGAAAACAATGAATTCGAGAAAGATTTAAGACATGGAATTAACAGTGCCAGTTAGTAGGGAAGAGTCAACAAGAAAAGCAATTGATAGGGATTACTCAATTTCACTGTTCCTATAGATTACTGATATGTAACAGGTGAATTTGGGGCAGAAGTCATGATAGGTGCAGTTTTAAGCATGAGGGTTATTGATTTTGTGTGGGTGTGTGATGATTGCATGTATATGAGCATGACTTTAATTTTAGATCAGTGAACAACACCAAATATTTCTTGGCATTCGAACGTGAGATCCATGTATTTATTTAAATGATATTTTATTTTATTTCAAGATTTTATGTATTATTTCCAGAGAGAAAAGAAGGGAGAGAGGCAGAGAGGGAGAGAAACATCAATGTATGGTTGCCTTTCACCTGTCTCCAGCCACAGACCTGGCTGGAGACCTGCTTGCAACCTGGCTTGCAACCTGGTTATGTGTCCTGGCTGGGGACTCGAACCATAAATGATATTTTATTGATTATGATATTACAGTTATCCTGATTTTCCCCCTTTGTCACTCTCCCACTGATCACCTCCAACCCTCTCAGGCAGTCCCTACACCTTTGTTCATGTCCTCAGGTCATGCAAAAAGCCCCACTGCTCCTGCCATTTGTCTATGTCCTCTGCCTCATAGGTCTAGGCTGTCTAATTCCTACTTCCACCTCTTATTAAATGTGGGACCTGGGAAAGGTAGAACCTCCCCATGTCATTAGTTATATGTCTGTTAATTGGAGGTAATAATACTAGAACCTATCTCCTGGAGTCAATGCAAGGTTTCCATTAGTTAATACACATGAACTCCTTCGTTTGTTTATTTTTCTGGAAACAGAATTTGATTAAAGCTAAATTTTATGATTTTGACATGTTTTGGGGAGTGAGGCACACTCTTTATATCATAGTTATCTTGAAAGTCAAGAGCCTAAACATGCATTGACTATAACTTCTTCATGTTTTCTTACCCCTAGCATACTATTTATAGATTTCACATTAAGAGTCCATAATTATGAAACACTGTGAAATGCATAGCATATAGTCCTTATTAATTATATAATGCCAATAGTTGTTACCACCCCAAAAAAGTATCATTAACAAAATTAATATTATCACTAATTAAAGGTTAATTGGGTAAAATTAGACATGCTAATCCCTTTAATTACCTCTTCTCTATTCTGACTTATTTGCTTGTTCAAGTAAATTAAATTTATTTTCCATTTACATTATCTAAAAGCCTCCAGAGCACTTAGAACACAATCATCCCCCAAAGCTACAAATTGTCATATATAAAAATATTATATTGTAATATTACATTGTAAGCTTACTGTGGAAGTTATTAAGACATTGCTTCTCGTTTGTTTGTTTACTTTTATTTTTTTTTGTTTGTTTACTTTTAAATAATGCAATGACTTGAAGTAGGCCTATGTTGATTTTTTAGTGTATTAAGTGCTGTGGGTTTTACAAAGTGTTTTTAATCATGAATCAAGCCAGTGACTTCAGAGTAGGACCTGATTTTTCTTGATATTTGTAACAGGGAGCAGAGAGGCAGAAGCCATACCTGAGGTTACATATTAAGTAAACACTGGAGTCCAGACTCAGCCCATGTTCTCTGACCTCTAGGTCCATGTTGCTTTTTATGCAGCATCCTGCTCTAGCTTGTCTCTGTTGTTATGTCTGCTTGTGTAATTGAAATAGCCATTCAGATAAAGTGGAAGTATGTGAAAAGACAAGAAAATCTTGAAATTCAGCTTACCACATTCTACATATTTTTGTTGATAAAGAAGCTATAAAAATAATTACCTCTGTAGTATACCACGTTGATTTGGGAAGTTTTAGCAAAGTTGTCAAGGAAGTTAAAGATTATCCCCATTTTAAAAATGGAAATATTTATAATTGGTGAGTTGTTATTAGTAGAGCTGTAAAATTGCAAACCAAAGCTTCATAATAAAACATAAGGTATTTGGCAACTGTGGAAAATACTAGATTTCCTTAAGAGGCTACATTATGAGAAAAATGTTTTTCTTTAGATGTTTTTAAATTCAAATGAGTACTTTTAATTTTGCCTATTTTAATTTGGTGCTCTGCCCAAGACACCATTTGGATCTGAACCAAATGACTTGATTTTAATACACCTCCTCAATTTTGGATTTTTCCACAGTCATCATTAATTACCTGCTGCCTCCCTTCAATCTACACAGCATTCCCATGATTACTTTGGCACCTTTTAGATGAAGAGTAGCCTACCCAAATCTCCAGTAAAATGCATGGGACAACGTGACTATTAGAATAAGCCTCCACAGAAACCTTTGTGCTTGCCTCCACCTCTCAATAGTCTAAAGGGAGCATGAAAATTGGCTTTTTCCGGGCCCTGGGTTGCCTTCATAGTCAACATCTACCTAATTAGTGACTAAGTAGCTCAGACAGATTGAAAGAGTAAGGTAAAAAATAATGTGTGTATTTTTTGGTTGGGTGATAGAATGTTCTGCTTTCTTTCTTTCTTTTTTTAAATTCAATTCTATTTTTGTTGTATTATATCCATCCCCTTTTTACTCCCCTCTGTCACCTTCCCCACCCACCCATTCCCTCCCAAAGTCAATCCCACTTGTCCGTGTCCATGGTTCTTCCATACTAGTTCCTTGACTAAATTGCACCCCTTCTTTGCCTCCTCCTCCCCCCTCCCCTCTCTCCTTGCCAACTGAAGGTCTATTCATTGTATTCATGTATCTGGTTCTACTTTGCTTGTTTGTTTTGTTCATTATTGTCCTGTAATGGGTGAGATCGCCTGGTATGTGTCTTTCACTGAGTGTTCTGCTTTCTTTAGAGTTAGTGTATAACAAAGATTGAACTGTTTGGGAAAAGGGTCCTTGAGATCATTGAACTAGAGAAAAATGATATGACATTAATGAGTCATGACGAACTTCTTTTTCTTTTTTATATGAGTGAAGAAAAGCTCTTGGGAACTCTAAGAAGCATTAATTCAACTGGAAGGAAGGAGAGACTAGATAACCTATAAATGATCCACTTTTATTTTAAAGCTTTAAAGGACTGTATGCCGGTCTTTCCTGTGCTTGAATTCATTTAAAAGTAAGCTATTTCTTGCTCCATTTCTCGCTATTAAACTTTTAAATTCCATAAAGCTAATGGCACCTTGACCAAATTTCACTCGTCTTTACTTTCATAATCGTATCTGTGATCTTTCATTATCTGTGATCTTTCATTACCACACCGATTACGTTTGCTTTCAGAGCCTGTGCTTTTGGGTTTTAATGACATGGCCTACCCTTTTCTTATCATCGAGGCTCAAAATGAGAAGCCAAGGCAATTCCAGTTCTTTTGGAAGAATTATCTGGTCATGGTTCATAGATGTGGGAGACAATGTAGACCCCAAGGCAAAATTGTAAAGGAGACACTGTTCCCTTTCTATTTATTTACTCTTCCTGGAGGCTTTTGCTATTTTTAACATTTATCAAGCAGCCCACACTTTGAGCAGGTCATTCCCTCCCTGCAATGTGGGTCCCACAGTGAGGAAAACAATAGAATAATACCTGCTTAAACCTGGTCGAAGAGCCAAACCTTAAAATTAAAACCTGTATGTTAGAATAGGGGTATTAATAACAATATTTATAAATCCATAAAGCACAATGATGAAAGACAGCTGATCCATAGTTCTGGTGCATGCAGGCTGTAAGTCAGGACACTTCTGCTATCATTATATGAAATGCAAGTTATTGCCTCTATTGTTCAGATTTTTATTAATATCTCCGTTCTGGGATATTGAGAAACAACTCCCAGAACAGCAAACCTTAATTTATAAGTACAAATCAATCACAGAGGAATTTAGGAAAGATGGTCGGACAGGTATTTGAAGGAAAAGTGTTCTTCTGGAATGTACCCTATCAGATTGCTTACGTAGTTCATTGTTCTGTTTACTATATAGATGATGATTTTCACTGCTTTGCCTGAATTTATTTATAGGACTGAAATAGCACAGTGGATAAGGTGCCGGCCTGTGAACCCAAAGGTTGCTGGTTCGATTCCCAGCCAGGGCACATAACCAGGTTGCAAGCCAGGTCTCCAGCCAGGTCCATAGCTGGATGCAGGTGAAAGGCAACCATACATTGATGTTTCTCTCCCTCTCTGCCTCTCTCTCTTCCCCTCTGTTTAAAAAATAATAAAATAAAAATCTTAAAAAGCAAAACAAAAACACCAGAATAACCCAGCCATATATTGGTAAAGAAATAAATGAAACTATAGCGCACGTGTTGATTTTACTTTTAAACTCTTCTTTTTTTTTTTTTTCTATGATGATAGTTTATTTTTGGGTTCAAAAAATAATCATTCTTGACTTGGAACTCAAATAGGGTTGTTTGGTTTAGATCCCATCTCCACTATTGCAGGCCATGCCACCGTCACCAAGGTAAACTACTAAGCATTTATTTAACATGTCCTCCATCTTAGGCGATGGCAATATAAAAATTCCCGTCACATGGTCTACACCCTCAGTCTTTGCACCGCACGCGGGGAGGTAAGTGAGGAAAGAGATAACCGTGCACAGGAATTTCAGGTCTCAAAGGAGGAGTATCTGTTTCCATCGGTGTGTAATAGGATAAGAGTGTCCAGTGCGGACCTGCCTGTGTGTCATGGCCCGGGAAGGAACACGTGTTGGTGGGAGCTGAAACTCACGTGGGGCCTTACTCCTGTTCGTAGTTTTCCTTCCATCTTCTGCGGTTGGGAGAACAACGCACTGAGGATACTTCTAGAGGCAGGGGGACTCAATGGGATCATTTTCTGGATGCGTACATGACCAGGCATGGCGCTGGGCTTGGAACAGGCTGGAACCTGAAACAGGGCCCTCGATACACAGACAGGGAACTGGGAAGGACGCCTGTGGACATGGCAGGCCAGGGAATGTTGGCACAGAATCCCCAGCTCTGGACCTCAGGAAGGAGGATATTTTGTCCTTAAGATGAATGATTGTATTTGAAAGACAGGAGCCATGCATGGAAAAGCCAAAAGAAGGGATTTCCTCTGGGAGAGAAGGGTTTTCCAAGACCAAGGGTGTGGGACAAGGGGGATCCACAGAACAGCTACTGGGCCACACCCATCAGCAGGCCTCAGTGGAGGGACAGGAGGCTGGCCCTGGTCCAGAGGGAGGCTGGGGCTGTGGTAGGGCAGAGGAAGATGGCTTCGAGGATCTAGAAGACAACAAACAGATTGTTCAGGATGAAAAGGTGAACATAGTTCATGAAGGCTGAAGGCCAGATGCAGGCACTGGGACCCATGTCAGATAAATTGTGCCTACTTGCTGCTACATTTTTGAGAACTTGGACAAAATTTATCTCTCCTTCCTCTGGGAGGTGGGCACTAGTTTAGACAGTGAGGTTGGGTCAAGTCTCAAGGATGACTTAAGTGACCTCAGCTATGGGAGAAATGGTTGACAAAACTGGGAATTAAAATGGTACTGTTTAGTCAGTTTCTCATGTTATTGAAAGTTAGCCAGCAAGAAGACCAAGATTAAATATTACGGAACATCTAGGAGTGGAGGGGAGCAGTAGCGGACACCAAGCGTTGCTGTGAAGGTGACAAGTTCTGTGGCCTTGGGCAGATCAGTCACCCTCTCCTGTCTTCACATCCCTCATTTGCATTTGAACTCAGTTTGGGAGGGGGGGGGGGTTCTTAATAATTATTTTAAACATACTTAACTTACTTTTTATATACTGGTTAATGTTTATCCTGATTATATTTAAAATAGGATTTAAAGAAGCAGCTGAGTTTGTACAGGACTTAATCTATTGACTTCTATGTAAAATAATACTTTCTTTATTTTCATCTTATTACACTTCCATGAGGCAGATATTCACCTGGCTCCAACTTAGAAGCAAAATAAAATTATTATCCAATTTTTTTGTATATTCATTGCAGAAAGCCCAATTTTCTTTTACAAGTTTAATTACTTGTAATTGTACTTGTAATTGTACTTTGTGTGTTTTATTTTTTTTTGTTATGAAAAAGGTAACTTTAATCAAATAATGGGATAATAAGTGCTTGTATTTTTAAGTTTCCTCTTGAGTTTGTTAATGAAAAGAGACTCACATTTTAAGAATCTCTCCTAAGACAAAGACTCTTCTGGGTGAAACTGCTGACAGTGTAAGCATAATTCATTATCCCTTCAAGTTACATTTCTTTCTAAATCAGGGCGGTAAGACAATAGTAATGATTAATGCCTTTACTTTGTGACTGGCTGCTGATCTGGGGACCATGGGCCTAGGTTTGAAACTTGAGTCAAATTAGCAAATCTCGCATTAATTTTTTCAACTGGAGATTTTGGCCATCGGTTTTAAAGAAAATTGTCACAGATATTTAATTATTTATACAGTAAGTTTAAATATGTGGCTTAAAATGAAGCTGATGGTAATAAAAGCAAAACTGAATTGATAATTTTTGTAATAATTTAGGAGAATCAAATTAAGACTGTTAAGAAAATAAATTTCCATATTTTAAAATAATGGGAAAAGATCAAGGCTTTTAACTATTAAGTAAGTGAGGAAAATACAGTTGAATGGCATTTCCAAGTCATTTAGTTTATAGTCTTTTAAAATTTAGGAATAATTTAAACTGATTAAAGCAATCTCATGCGTGAACAGCTGGACTCTAAAATGTTTTTTAATATCATCTGAATTTTAGGGATACTGAAAGGTCTCTAATACTCTGTAAAATTAACAAAAATAAAATGTCTCTAATACTGTCGAAGGTAATAATTCCTTCTTTAGTGGATTCAAGATTATTGAAGACTGCTGGGCTCTTTTCTTGCTGACATGAGAAAGTAAAATTATTTAAAAATCCCCCTGGCTGGTGTGGCTCAGTGGATTGAGCACCAGCCTGTGAACACAAAGGTCGCTGGTTCAATTCCCAAGTCAGGGCACATAACCAGGTTGCAAGCCAGGTCTCCAGCCAGGTCCTTGGCTGGAGGCAGGTGAAAGGCAACCATACATTGGTGCTTCTCTCCTTTCCTTCCTCCCTCCCTGCCCTTCTCTCTGAAAATAATTAATAAATTTTTTTAAAAGCCCAGAATATTTAAGAAGCTCATACTACTTCACACCCCCAAAAAATCCAATTAAAAAATGGGCAGAACATTTGAACAGACATTTTTTAATGAGGACATACAGGTGGCTGATAGACATATGAAAAGAGGCTCAATATCACTAATCATCAGAAAGATGCAAATTAAAACCACGTGATTTATCACTTCATACCTGTCAGGATGACCATTATTAACAAATCAACTAACAGCCGTGTTGGGGAGGATGTGGAGAAAAGGGAACCCTGGTGCACTGTTGGTGGGAATGCAGGCTGGTGCAGCCACTGTGGAAAATAATACAGAGGTATCTCAAAAAATTAAAAATGGAATTATCGTAAGACTCAGCAGTTCTACATCTGGGAAACCATCTGAAGAAACACTAATTTGGAAGGACACATACAACTTTCTGCTCATTGCAGCAGTATTTATAATAGCCAAGATATGAAAGCACCTGAGTGTCCATTGATGACAAGTGCATGAAGCAATGATCCAGATATACAACAGAGTAGTAACTACAGAAAAGAATGAAACCTTACCATTGGGACAATATGGACGGACCGAGAAGGTATTATGCTAAGTGAAATAAGTCCAACAGAGAAGACAAATATGATGTGATTTCACGTGCACATCAAATCTAAAAATCAAAATAAAGAAGAAAATACAAATAGACTCATAGGTACAGAGAGCAGACTGATGGGAAGATGGTTATAGGTGAAAAAATTGAAAGGGATTAAGAAGCACAGTTTGACAGTTATCAAAACAGTCCTGGGGATTTAAACTACATTATAGGGAATAGTCAATAGCATTGTGATAACCATGCATGGCAGCAGATGGCAGGACCTTGACTGAATGGCACCTCTCCTCCCGCAGAGCATTGATCACCATGCTTGTTCTGCCGCTGGACAGAGAACATACCATAGTACTTGTCACCTTGTGTCTAAGATTTGCTTGAGTATGTCTTTTCATATATAAGAGAAGTTCTTGAAGCCTATTTATTCTCTACTGTGAAAACAGCATCTTACATAGGTTTTGCTATAAGTCCTCAAAATATACTTATTGAATGGATGCATGGATGAATATTTATTTTGAAAATGTTTGCGTAGGCCCTGGCTGGTAGCACAGTGGATAAGGCGTCAGCCTGCGAACCCAAAGGTCGCAGGTTCAATTCCCCAGCCAGGGCCCATAACCAGGTTGCAAGCCAGTTCTCCAGCCAGGTCAGTGGCTGGAGGCAGGTGAAACGCAACCATACATTGATGTCTCTCTCCCTCTCTGCCTCTCTCCCTTCCCCTCTTTCTAAAAATAATGAAATAAAATCTTAAAAAAGAAAAGAAAATGTTTGCATAAACTGTCTTGTTCTAAAAAAAAAAAAAGCTGCAGGTAGCTAACAAAAATAAGCATGATAAGATGTTAAAAATCAATAGGTGATGAATGAAAGCCAGAGGATAAGAAGGTCAGGGAAAGAAACATGAATGTAGGAATTAGAAAAGTACATGAAATGTCATAATACACTATGTATTTGTAGGAGGTGGTTAACATACATGGGTCTGTGCTTTCTGACAGACAATGTAAAAGCAGATGAAGGTCAGTTACATGAATAAAGTGTCTGTAAGTTGAATACAACCTAATTATTTAGGCAATGCATGCTTATTTCAAAAACCAAGACCAGATGCCAACATTAGTGTCCTGTGAATCCTCCTCACTAGGTGAGCATGTCATGCAGGGAACAATGGCTCAATGTGCCCGCACAGATCATTACAAAGTGAGTTTCATAAAGATGTTCTTGCACCACATTCTCTTGTGGCCAATAACATATTTCCCAATGAATATTCAGTCAAGACAACTCCAGGGAAGCGGGCTGAGCAAAGCAATGTCAATCAGGAGACCTGCCAGAATTCACAGAACCTGCAATAGATGTACTGACTAAGGGCCCGGATGAGGTTATGCTTTATGCCCGTAATTTCTGTATCATAAATAGTATAGATACAGGGTGGGGCAAAGGTAGGCTGATAGTTCTCCATATGGAAAATAATTCCATAATCAATAAATCATTTAAAATAATGTAAGAATAAAATCCATGTTTCACATACAACCATAAATCTTCTTTTATAACACCCTGTAAATGTGTGTATATGTATTATGCATAAATATATGCATAATTTGATTTTGATGGATTTCTTTTTGTATCACTACTCAGCCACCGGGATGGTTTTAGTACCCTCTGTGAAAATTATACTTACATAAATTACATATATATATATATATATATATATATATATATATATATATGCAGTAGCACCTGTAGGGCCACTAAGAATCTGGTATTTTCTTCGTTTTCCTCATCTCAGGAAACTGTTGTTTCTGGAAGCCTATAGAGAGTTTTCTTATTTCTTCAGTTTCCTTTTTGCTTTTGACATACCAAGATTCCCTTCCTCTTTGGCAATAACTTCTTGGCCCAAAGTACTTAACAGTATAATTTTGTTGCTTTTGCTGAGTCATCATGATCCCGGGCTGAGTTCTTCCTCTTCCCTAATCTCCCCTCATGCACAGTCCCAATCGTCTGCACCTCCTGAAGGAAGGGTTTGCCCAAACCATCCCTCCTGCACCTCTTCTCACACCAGCAGGGCCACAGCACTTATTTTCTTGGGTCTTCTTGAGCTGTGTGTATCTTAGGTTTCCTTCATTCATAGTAGGATCTCCTCCGAGCCCTGCTTGTCCTGCTCAGAGTCTTGGTCATCCTGGTGATGTTGGAGGCTGTGCCCCGCCACCACCAACATGGCCAGTTCTGTGACCAGCCTGACAGCACCGCGCCTCCGCCCAGCAGCGACCTGGACATGAGCTTGAAGAGAAGGCTCTTGATCTGCTCGGTAGATGTGGGTAAATGTGGTGCCTACAAACTGAGTTGAGATTTTGCCCATCGTAATTTAGGTTCTCAACGCTTCAGAGCCAGCAGAAATCGGTGATTGAGATGCCAACTGTTCTACAGGATGGATTACATTCTCAGTAAGATTAGCCTGAGAAAATGAAACACTTATTTCCAGGTGTACTAGTTATCCAAAGGAAGTGGTACTACATTACACAGAAAGCTTCTAACTTAAAAAAGATAGTATTTTCTGGGTAAATCCTTTAGGATAAGTTTGTCTCAAATGGTCAATCTGAGCAACCAAATAAGCTAAGTTGCAGTGTGAGCCTTTTAGCAATGAGGCAATTAAGTGTGCTCAACCAAAACTGATTTCCTGGGTTTAAGAGAAGTTTATTTGGACTTCTTATTACCGGCAATATTTAGGAGGGTGGAGCCATAGGGACTGCATTAGACTATGTATAGCAAATACTCTAGATTATAATAGCTACAGATTGATTTTTGTTGTTTTTCCATGTCGAAAGGAGTCCAAAGATAGGTAGTGAAAAGCTGTCTGGTGAGAACACTTTCACCATGAAAGCACCTTTAGCTTTCTCAGCTGAATTCTCCAGGGTGCAGTTCTTGTTCACATGCTTCCAACATGGTTGCTGGCTCCCAAGCCATTGTGCCCCCACCCCAATTTTCTTTTCCAAAAGAAGGAAAGATGAAGAGCCAAGGGTAATAGGGTGTAGACCATGTGAGTCAGTCCCCTTGGAACCCCAATGCTAACACTCTGCCTTCCAGGACACAAACACTTCTATTTGTAAGAATTAGTGCCAAATATAGTTTTTCAGCTGGGCGGTATGCTGACCCCAACCAAAAACATGCTTCTGTTTCTAAAGAAGGGGCCAATTGTGAATACCGTCTCTGCATGGAAGATTAACTAAGGATATGTTATAATCTATGTATAGAAAAATGTCTCTTTGTTTTTCACAATACAAATATATGCAAACATGCACACATGAACTGTTGGTGTGTATATGGTGAGGATAGGGCAGTGATTAGAAAAAACGAATGCAGCCACCTCATCCAACAGTAGTTTCAAGTCACCAATATGGGAGTAAAAAGAAAAGGGTAATCACAATGCATTCTCATTTTCACCCCAATTATCAATTAGCAGGAATTAGAGGATATCCTTGCTAATTCTGACATGGTTGACTTACGTTATAGGTTCTTATTCACAATTAATAGTCAGGTATCTACATTGTGGTCATAACAGTTTATCCTCATGGTTTATTCTTTTTCATAGAATCAAAGGCCTCAGGCCATGTCAATAGAAACTTAAGCAATCTTCCTTCTTTTTCCCCCTTACAGTTTTACACAAAGCCCTAAGATTCTCTTTAGAAGTAGTTAAGTATGCAAGTACTGTGGCCAAAGCCTTTGCATTTCTATTCTCAAATGTTGTCCTGACAAACTGCACTAGAGGAAATTTGTTTGCATCTTAGGTGATTTAATAATCAGTTAACGAGTCTATAACTCTATTACCACACATTCACACACCAATTCAAACTATGACTCACTCCAACTCTGACTTTAATTTTTGAATCCCAGCCATCCTCTCTTCGCAACTTAGGAAATGCTGAAAGAACCAGAAGAGAAAGAGCAGCAGAAGAAGGAAATATCCCTTCTCACTTCTTGGTTTAAAAATGAATTTTATAATATAGAATGTTACTTCTCATGAGCCATTCTTCTGGGGCTATGATTGGTACACGGTAGCTCATCAAATGCTAACTGTTTTCTCCAAACTACAAGTGCTCCTCTCATTTAAGGAGAGAAAAATTCCTTAGGGTTGACTAGGCAGGGCTAGATTTAGGAGAGAAGATGTGAATTGTCCCTAAAATAATGGGTCAAGCTGAGGGAAGTCAACTGTAATGAGGGAATCTCTCACAGAAGAGCGGACTTGGGGATGGTCTAAAGTGTATTTATTTATTTATTTTAAAAGATTTTATTCGTTATTTTTAGAGAGAAGGGCAGGGAGAAAGAAAGAAAGAGAGAGGAACATTCATGTATGGTTGCTTTTCACCTGCCTTCAGCTGCAGACCTGGCTGGAGACCTGGCTGGAGACCTGGTTATGTGCCTTGACTGGAAAATCGAACCAGTGACTTTTGGGTTCACAGGCTGGTATCCATCCACTGAGCCACCAGCCAGACCTTAAAGATTATTTAACAATAAAGTAAATTCATTGGGTAAGATGTATGTGATGGATATTAACATAAAATAAAAAATTCCCTGGATGTTAAAAAATCGCTGGGATTTCCCAACATACAATAATCAATTAAAAGTTGACTTGCAATTACGTATTATGAGAGTTACTTTCTGTGTTCATAGATACTTTTTTTTGTAATTTTATTTAAAATAATTAAAAAACAGCATTTGGTGGTAAATTTAATAAAATATTTTGATGGGTTCATATTTTGTTTTATCAATACATTTTAACATTACTTCTTAAAGTGACATTTCCAAAGTTTATCTGTGTAGTATTTGAAAGCAGTAACAAGTATTCTCAGAATCCAAAAGGCTATATTGCATTAGTGGTTATGGATTGACTGTAGAGTGAGTGGCTGTCAGGCCAGTTGAATTCTGTATCCACCTTATGTGACACTTCAGTAGAACTTTGGTCTCACCCACAATAGTACCATGAAATGAATACTATATTTATTTATACATTATGCAATCCTAGTTATTATAACAGCATGTGTTTGGCATTCCTAGTATCTGAAAATTGCCATAAAAATAAGAGTGGCATCTTTTTAATAAAGACTGGGTTGTATAGAGTAGAAGAAGTTCAACACATTTTTCTTGAATTGCCTTGGATGGTACTTATTGCTATATGATTTTGTTCATGTTTCTCTAAGGCATTGATAGGTATTCAGTGAGTGTTTGTTGAATGAATAAACGATTGTCAGTTTCAGTAATGACCCTTAGTGTTCTGAGGAAAATATGCTAATTTTTGATGTTCGTTAGTTTGGTGTTATACAAGCAGCCCCATTACTGATCATTCAACTGTCTTTGAGAAGCTAGGTTCTCTACAAGGAAAAAACCAATACAGCATGTTGGACTTCACAGAATGTGGACTGGCAGCAGCTGTTGTGTGTTTTGACATCAGCTATGATTTTCCTTCTGTCCCCATGTTAAAATTAAACTGTGTGCATATGTTCTATATGCCATAATAAGGTTTTGTGGGCATACATCTAGTTGTATAGTTCTTTTCTTTAAACTGTCATTGCATAAACCAAAACTAAATAAGGAACCTTATAACCAGTGAAATTTAGCACAAAGAACTTTTAGAAACTACATTTTGAGCAGAATTTTCAGGATAACCAGATGAAAGTTGCAAGAAGAATGTTTATAATGAATTTCCTCATGAAGCAATGGATTATTTTCAAAATATTCAATAGAGGCTGGTAATTTTGTCAGGAGTCTCTTACATGAATATGGAGAATAGGTTTCAAATCAGGTCTGTAAACAGGCATCATGTGTATTCTGTTAAAAAATATTTCCCCTCTAGTTGGAAAGATAAGTAGACTTTCAGTAGCTGGGGTGAGATGAGGCGAATGTTATTTCAAATGATTAGATTAACAAGAAGGAAAGAATCTTGGAAAGGCTGGTATCCTGAATCGAAATGATTGTATTTTGATGGAGAAAAAAAAAATCCTTGAAAAATAGATTTGGAAGAGTCTATTTTTTTATTGAAGTCAGCAAGAAATTTGGTCTTATTTGAAGAACAGTCCTTACAAGTTTTGAATCCCACAATAAGGTTGGTGTTTGTTTAGACCATTCCAGCCACGGCAAGAGGGTTGGATTGAAGCAGAACTTCTGCAAGGGACCAGAATGGTTAGGAGGCTATTTTCATGATTCAAATAGGAGTGATAAGGAAGTAGTGAGGAGATAGAAGGAAAGACTGTCTAGAGTACTTGAGGGAGACTTTTTCAAGAGAGACTGTTGATTCCTAAGGATGTCAAGCAATAGCATGAAGTTTTTAATCAGCACTCACAGGATATATGACTCTATTAGTAATTATGCTTTTTTTTTAATTTAGAAGTTGAGCAGGAGAAATTTTAAGAAGTTTTTTTTCAGCCTCTTGGGCTTAATGTATTCTTCAGTTCAGGGAACAATTAGCCAGTGAGTACTTATTAGCTAAACAAATAAACAAAAAGCAGTTGATCAAAATGCTAGATGTTTTACCCTTTTGCCTTGGATAATTTGTGTTTTTAAAAGAAATATTTATATTATAATAAACTTTCAAGTTTCTAATTTTCACTTATATTCATTAATGTGAGTGCTAATTTATATAGGTCTATAAATAATGAGCCTATATAACTACTTATACTAACCTGGATTATTTCATACATTTAAGGATGTATCTTTGTGCAGGTAAGAATTATTTTGATTTTGCAATTTAATCATGTAGGTGGTAGAGTTTTTGCATATTTTTAAATTATGTTTCCATACCCCTTCTTCCTTCCTTTTAAAAATCATATATATTCTCCTTGGAGCTCTCTTTCTAAGGCTCCTTCTGAATTATATTTTTATTTTGTTTTGTTTTATCACAAATGGTACCTATTTTTAAAGCAGAAGTAGATGATATATTTGGTCTCTACTTCTTTTCAAGACCTAATCTCGTCACTTTCTGGGTGTGTTCACTGGCAATACCAAATGTAAGGTATTACTGTATTTGTTTTAAATAGTGTCACTGCCTTATGCTTTCTGAATTCTCCCTGGACATTCCTCAGAAGTAATTCACATTATGTTATTTTGTAAGGTGTGTTTTTGTGTTACATATTTCATCAGAAGGGTAAATTTTTGAAAGATGGAACTATCCTTTATCTTTTAAGTCAGAGTGTGATGTGAGTTGGAAATGTTTTTATTCTATTAAATATTCTTCTACAAAAGCTCGTGTTCACCTTTCATTTCAATCAGGTGTATTTGTTATCTATATTTTGGTAAATCCGCTTTGTTTTACTGCAGCTTGTTTCTTCTGATTTTTTTCTAACTCATTTAAAATCTTTTGAAGTCCTTTGTAAGATTTAGAGTATGTTTAAAGAATTCTTTTTTATATATGTGATGATGGCTACTGTGGATTCAGTGTTAGAGTATTTGTCTTCTAAGTATTACTTGTCAAAGAAAGCCAACTGAATGAAGAATAAAAACATACATGGGACATGACTTTATAAAAAGTGTTGAGTCTTACAGAAAAAAAATAGATTGTACTGCTCTACATGTTACTGAAGTATTGACTCAATAAATATGAGTAAAATGATCTAATTCTATCATCCAAATATGTTAATAGCTAGTGAGGTCTAGAGCAAGGTATCTAATGAGTTAGCCTGAAATTAGGTCTTGAACCATAAAGTAGGGAAGATAAAATAGGATTTTGTGAAGAGACTGAAGACATAGGGGATCTACGTCAGAAAGACAGCTGGCCCTGGCTGGTGGATCAGTGGATTGGTGCTGGCCTGCAAACCCAAGGGTCGCTGATTCGATTCCCAGCCAGGGTACATACCCAGGTTTCAAGCCAGGTCTCCAGCCAGGTCCATAGCTGGAAACAGGTGAAAGGCAATCATATATTGATGTTTCTTTCTTTCTTCCTCCCTCCCTGCCCTTCTTTCTAAAAATAATGAATAAAAATCTTTTTAAAAACCCCAAAAGGTAGGTAGTTGGTCCCACCCTGACAGCATGTAGTACACTGTATGAAGGTGAAGATCTTCCCTCTACAGGATGAAATTCAGTGTCTTTCTGCATGACCTAAGCTTGGCATTATAACTTCTGAAATAAACTTAATTTTATAATAGTGTTCTATTTATAAAAGTGTTGCAAAGATGGTAGAGAGAGCTTCTGTATATCCCAAACCAGTCTTCCTATTTATTCATATCTTACCTAGTGTGGTATATTTCTGAAACCAATGAACAGATGCTGATGCAGTATTATTAACTGAAGTCCATACTTTCATTCAAATCCACTTAATTTTTTAAAAAAATTAATGTTCTTTTTCTGTTCCAGGATCCCTTTCAAAATTTGTGTTACATTAAGTCCTCATGTTTCTTTAAACTTCTCTGGACTGGGACATTCTCTTAGACTTTCTGGCTTTAAATGTCAGTTTTGACAGTTTTGAGGACAATATTATAAAATGTCTTTTGATTAGGGTTTATTTGATATTTTTCTTATGGTCAGATAGCAGCTGTGAGTTTCTGGGAAGATCATAGAGGTAGGTATCATCCTCTGATGGCACATTCACATCAAGTGTACATTCTGTGAATATGACATCTGGATAATGAAGTTGGCCTTGATCACCAAACTGAGATAGTCTTTTTTTTCAGCTTTCCCCACTATAAGGTTCCTTTGTTTCCTCCCTTACCACGCTGCATTCTTTCTGAGGAATTCACTGTGTAGCCTGCCCTTAAGGGGTGGAAAATTGTGTTCCATCTTCTCTAGGGGAGTGTATGTTATGTCACTTAAAATCCTGCAAAGGACATTTTGTTCTTCTTTGGCATGAATTTTCCTTATTCAGTCATTCATTTACATTATTAAGTACTCATGAACACTTATTTTATTTTTTGGATTATAACCCAATGCTCTGTTATTTTATTGCTTAAATTCTTCTAGTTTGGGCCATTGGGACATCATGGAAAGTGGCATTAGAAACCAAAATCTTGGTGCTTGGTGTTCTTGTTGCTGTTGGGGGTGTATTATTATTACCTTGTATAAAGTTAAACCAAAGCATCTCATTAGACCATTAAGCATTAAGTAACTGCTTAAAAGTTATTACCCACAGGATCAGATCCAAACTTCATTCAACTGGGTTTGTGAGATTGTTAATTGTGCCCCATTAATTCTAGTCCATTTGGTTTCTTTTAATAGGGCCTCTAAATATTAACTGGATCTTAATATCAACAATAAATTCTACATTTCTAAGCCCCGTGGCAGTTAGATGTGCCCACGTGACAGTTACGTGACAGATATTGATGATGGGATGAAGCCATCATCAAGTATTTTCTGCTTAATTTCTCTGTTTGCCTGGCTAGGAGGTGACTATGGTGGGACAGGGAGTAGCCGTGTTATACAACATCGTGACAACATAGAAAGAATCAGTCCCTGTTCTTCACGTCGTCACTATACAAGGCCTAGGATGCCAACACCTAAAAGAGAGACAGGCAACTTTCTCTTTTAATCGGCTTCAGTTATCTGGGACTCCTTGCCGCTCACACTCAACCCTAATCCCAGTTATATTTGGTACAGCAGACATTTTATGATACGAATCTTAAACACCTCTTTAGCTGTGGCTCACAGCTTCCCACTTCAGATGATTATGTGATCCAGCCACTTACATCTAATCAGATAAAGGCTTATTAAACACCTCCTGTGAGCCAAGTTCTACAGGAGGAGCTAGGAAGCAATTTAAAAACAAACACATTAAAGAGAGAGTCCCTGTTCTACTGACACTGTATTCTGATCATGTCATGGGAAAGAAGTTTCCTGGGCACACAGTTCAATTCTTTCTTCTTCTTCTTCTTTTCCTGTTTATTGAATGTATTGGGGTGACACTGGCTAGCAAAATTGTGCAGGTTTCCAGTGCACATTTCTACAGCACATCATCTGTACACTGGTGTGTGTTCATCACCCCAAGTCAAGGCTCTGTCCGTCCCCATTTATCTCCCCGGTGCCCTCCTCCACCTCCCTGCACCCTGTCCCCCAGCAATCACCACACTGTTGTCCGTGTCCATGAGTTTTTCTCTTCATTTTTAATCTTTTTCTCAATCCCTCCTCCCTTCCCACCCAGCCCCCTGCCTGGCAGCTTTGAGCCCGCTCCTGGGTCTGCCTCAGTTCAAGGTCCAGGCCATGTGCGTGCACAAGCTTCCGCCTGAGGTGCCCCTCACTTTTCCGTGGGTGCGTGGAAATGTCCTGATTGTGAAGACTCGGCAGAAGCACCATTGCCCCTTCAGGGAATTTCCCCCATTTTCACCAGGGAGTCTGACTCCCTCCATCTCTGCTCCTCATTTTCTTTAGATTCCAAAGTGTAGCTTATTATAGTGAACAAACTTGAACATCCCTCATAAGAGCAGCATAGTTACCCATCAATAGCTCTAACACAGCCGGTGCCCGTGCTCAGAGTAGAATGCACCACCTTATTTTACGTGAACACGTTGAAATAATTGGCTTGCGTTTGGGGGGCATACGAGAGCAATAACTTTTGTCTCCACATGCTGATATCACCCTTGGCCCACGGAGCCGCTCCCGCTGTGCGAGGCAGGTGCAAACAGGGAAGGAACCAGAGCTTCGTGTCGGGCCAGGCCCACCCTGCAGCCCACAGGCCTGAGTGTGGCAGTGGCTGGAGGCTTCTCAGCTGCTCCAGTGCCCACCGCTTCTCTCTCTCTTCCTGTCTCTCTCTAGCACCCTCCCACCCTCCCTTCCTTCCCGCCTTCCTCCCTTCCTTTCTTCCTTCCTTCCTTCCTCCTTTCCTTCCTTCCTCCCTCCTTTTCCTGTCTCCCTCTGCCTTCCTCTCCTGTACCTATCTGTCTTTCCCAGCCTAGGAGCATGTATAGTTGAATTTTTAAATTTACTATACCTGTAATATTCTCTAATACGTAGCTTTGTTCAACCCAAACGTGTCTTCCCTCCTCTGAATGACCAAACCTCTGCAGGTACTCTTCCCTGTGGGTTATCACATCCCTGTGTGATAACCTCACCACTCTTGTTTGGATGGATGTACCCTCATGGTAACAAAGGCAAAAGATCCATTTATCAGACAATGACACAACGCTGAGGACATCCTCAATACTACTAGTATTAGTAATAACTTGTAAGGCCCAGGGAAGAGGTATGTTGTATGTCAACCTTGTTTCAGGACCTTGCATGTAAGGAAAAGATGCCTTGGGCAGGGTGGACACTAGCAAACACTTGCAAGGTGAACAAAATCTAACAGTGGCATTTTTAAACAGCAGACTGTTTAAAAACCCGTAGATAGAATTAGAGAATGAGATGGTGGTGAAAAGCATTTGTCCACTTTTGAAAGGCTCCAATCTGGAAACGAACACTTGCCCTGTAGACAGGCTATGGAATTAGTTACTAGGAAACACACTTGTGTTCTCTGAATGTCTCAAATTTGGCCCATGCCCTTCAGAAGCACCCTTTCTTTAATGAGTCAAGTTACATTACTGGTTGATAGCAAGTCACAGATTTGATAAAGGAAAGCTGGACCTTTGATGACATTGCTGGAAAATGGCCATCATTTTGTTGAGGCGGCCTTTGTCCTTGAAGCTTCATAGTACTGTGACTGTTACTATTTCATTTTCCTTACTTTTTCACAAAAGACAAGGTACAATGTTTGATTATAGAAACAGAGGTTGTGCTGAATATCTGAGGAAATGCTGGCCATCTATCCTCTGTAATTTAAATGATAAAAAAGGTAAAAATTATGAACATGGAGAATAATTTGGGTTGAAAAACAGGTAACATAATCTGACTCCCTGTGGTTTTCAAAAGCAGGACACAGTGGCCTTGGCCTGGATTTTTCTCTGGTCCTTCTTGAAGGATGGAAAAAGACGAGATGATCTTGTAAGACATATTTCCAACTCAGTAATCATCATATGGACCTTAACAGTTAGTAATGTTCCCACTTGCCTGAAGCTTTCACGGTTGGCTTTTTAAAGCTAATATTAGAATTCATTGATTTCTAGTGTCCCCTAAGTGTTCACTCAGTGTCTTGGCTTATGACAGTTTATCTTTCTGTGCACATGTTTGTATGTACCCCTGGTGACCCTCACAACCTATAAAATTAAAGTGTTTAGTGAAGTTCTGATAGGATATATATTTTTTTCGGGACACATGAAGGTATACCATATGGTTTTCTAAATCAGAATTAAATATTGGCAATGATTTTTAACATGAAATTGTAGTAGCTAGAATGTGCTTACCTTTAGATACAATCTAATATTTACGTGGCAATTTGCAGAGTCAGTGCACAATTGTCCACTGAAAGGGAATTTCTAAGCATTGATCCGATACTTGTGTTTAAAGCTTTCCTTCTACTTCTCCGTCCATAAAGGCTGGAAATCATTCCGGCACGACCTTCACCTGGAGATACAATCTGTGTGTCTCCTGACTATACGAGGATGCTCCTTAATTCTCAATTTGAAACGTTTCTCACTCGCACACGTGTATCTCCCTTTGGAGAAGGTGCTCCTCTGTGTGGCTGTCTTCTGTGAAATTGGTGATTTCTGCCACCTTTTCAGTGGGGTGTTGGGACCCCCCCCCCCTCAGCGGGAAGCTGCATGTGGTGCGTGCCAGCCCAGCCTTCTTCTGGCTGCTATGGCAACAGTTGTAGAGGGAACTCGCTCCGACCGGGCCAGATGGACGGAGTGAGTGCCCATGGAACAGTGGCGGGGCAGCTGCTCGGGGCAGGGATGAATTGAACTTGGCTGTGCTCCTTTCCACTAAGCAGGGGGTGGAAGGAGAAGGTCAGACACCGGGGAGTGTCCCGTAAGCTCAGCCAGTGTTCACTTGAGTGCCATCCACAGTCACCTGAAACCTAGATTGCCTGCCTAGACTTATTGAAAGGATGTAAATATGCCAATAGCTACACTTTATTTAAAATCACAATTGGTTCCGATTGGCTCACTGTGAAACATTTCCTCTGAAAACTTAATTTTTATCCTAGCTCCCTAACCTTATGGTTAATGAGCTGCTGAATTCCTATTAATAGTATATTCTTCGTTATTGATGGAAACAGTTGGAATATTTATGTTCACTAAGAAATGTGATCACATTTTAAGGTACGTAATGTCAAATCACTATGTTGTACACCTGAAACTAATATAATATTATATGTCAACTATACTAAAAATTAATCAAGAAAAGAAAATATAGCATGAGTTTGTAGTTTTGTAGCTGCTGAGTGTATAACTATTTTAAAAGATATTTCTTTAGAGTTAATAATGGTTTTCTATTCTCTAAGAGCTTTTATGATACAAAAATCAGGATTTACCTGGCTGGTAGCACAGTGGTTAAGGTGCCGGCCTGCGAACCCAAAGGTCGCAGGTTCGATTCCCCAGCCAGGGCACATAACCAGGTTGCAAACCAGGTCTCCAGTCAGATCTGTGGCTGGAGGCAGGTGAAATGCAACCATACATTGATGTCTCTCTCCCTCTCTGCTTCTCTCCCTTCCCCTCTTTCTAGAAATAATGAAATAAAATCTTAAAAAAAATTTTTTTTAAAAAATCAGGATTTATATTAAATGAAAGGAAAAGAATAACAACTGAATCTGTAATAAAATGGATCGCTATGAAGAACTTACTTTTTAACAAACAATTTGTCCTCAATGAGAGGTTAGAAACCCACAAATAAAGATGGAAATATAATTAAAATAAAACAAAGTAGTTTTTAAAGGTCTATTTGAGTTGTAATTTCCACTTTTGGTGATAAAACAACTTACATTGTAAGCAGAGGTACATACATGTAATAATATGGCCAATTATTATGTAACATTTCAATACTATTTAATTATTTTTCCAATAAGTTTTAAACTGAAGATCAAATTTGAGATGAATTTTGTTTCCCAAGGGACTGGTATCAATCAGCTGCAAACAAGTATCTCTAATTTAGTTCACAAATATGAAAATGGAGTTGCTTATAGATTGATTCCTAGTAGTACAATAAAATAGTTGTCTTAAGAACAATTAAGTTTTTTTTTCCAAAAAAAATTTTCTGGCCCACATTATAACACAGTAATAGGCATTAGAGTGATCTGTTGTCTGTGTGTATCATAGTACTGCTGCCCAGAAAGTCAGTGATTATCTAGAATTTTCAGGTAAAGTAAGATTAATTGAAAAGCTTTTCTTGGATTATTAGAATTGGTTCTATATTTCTATATTCTGACAATTTCGCAAGTGTCAATATTACAAGATACTACATTTGTATGTAGATAGAGCTTACATCGAGTCTAGAATTCATGAAAAAGTAAAGAATTTGAGCTGCCACTACTTACTTACCTTCTCATAGAGGCTCTGTATCATTTCCACAACAAATGCAATCATTCCAGTAAGCGTTTGTATATATCATGTTTCTCATCTGTTACAATATTCCATTGATTTTTTTTCTCTGCTAAAATTAGAGACCCAGAGAGCTTGACTTATTTTATTTCACTTAAAGTAATTCATGACTTTTGGGCAAAATTGAAAGGTACACTTTTACTATGTTTCAGATGTCTCAGGCCAGCAGTTTTAAAATTCCCTGGAATGTGTACTTTGTTCATTAATGAAGCATGTGGCCATTCAAAAGTAATAAAAGAATTCATGGCATAGCATGTGCCTTATTCCAAAGGGCGCCCATTGAATACTGGCAGAATAAATGAAAGCATGAACAAGTGATTGAACATACAAACATTTCAGTGCAGCTGAGCAACCCGCTGAGTGACAGTGAGTGACTGCGGGAGCGTGAACGGAAGGCAGGTTTGAAAGTGTGAAAACCTGGGCACCGAAGGGGTCAGGACCCTGAAAACAATCCTCAGGAAAAAATGGCATTTTCAAAGGATATATATCAAATCATATTTTAGAGTTCTGGAGCAGTGCATGCTAATTTTAAACTTTCATATACAGACTCAGAGTGTTACATGCTGGAAGATAGTTTATCCAAAAGCAGGGGGTAGCAGCCAACTCTCAGTAGGTTCAGATGAGGTTAAGTCTTCGCAGAGATGAGAGGATGGCTGTAGGTGGGTAGGGTAGACAGTATAAAAGAGGCTCTTCTGTTTAAGGTGGAAAAGCCTTCAAGGAGCCCACGTGGACTGGGGAGCCACCAGAGAAGTTGGTGGAGCAGTCTGAGCAAAGGATGGTTGTGGAGGAAGGCAACTGTTCTTTGGGAAACATGAGTATTGTTTCAGAGCAACGGTTGAGGTACACACGTTGAATATACCGGGGTGGGCAAAAGTAGGTTTACAGTTGTTTGCATGGAAAATGATATAGTGATTACTAGATAGTCATAAGCTCTGTTTCACATACTCACAAATGTAAACCTACTTTTGCCCCACCCTGTATATAAATTGGCTGAAAAGGGAATTCATTTCCTTCTGAGAAAAGAGTAAAAATAATGAGAAAAGTCCGTCAAGTAATTTCCCGGTGATGGTTAGCAGCAGCAGCAGCAGTGGGGGCCATGGTGATGGGTGAGGGTGTGGGGGTGATTGGCAGGACCAGGCCGGGGGTTGGAACATCCCAGTTGATCTCTGGGAAGAGGAAAGCAAAGTCCTTTAGTTGGAATGGCGAGGAGCAAGGCACAGCATCTGGAAGAGAATGCCAAAGGTTGAAATAACTGTTTAGAAAGAATAAGGACTTGGAGCGGGGAGGATCTGACTCAAAAACCAAATTCATTTTTTACTATGGGTTTGGCACTGTCTCTAGGACAACTTTCACAAAAGTGGGTTCTGTAATACACCAACCATTTCTGTGATATATTTCACAAAAATAGCATTTCAGAGTAAAATTAGCATTGAAGAAGAAAAACCCTGCTTAATTTGCTACAATATATCTAAAATACTATCCTTTAACATGTAATCATTATATAAGCTATTGGCATATTTTAAATTTTTTGTATTAACTCTTCAAAATCCAGTATGTACTTTAAATACATGTAAAGATATGTGTGTGTGTAAATGTATTTTTGCATATGTTTGGTAATATTGCAACTCATATTAAAAGAGTAATTCTTTAAACAAGTGAATTAACGTGGGCATTTGGAAATAATGAAAAGAAGACTTTGCATTAATATGATTTGAGAAGCTGACAGAAAGCAGTAATCAAATTGTGAATTGTCTGGATGTGAAAGGGAAAAAGTAAAATGTACCCATCGGTGGTTACAGAACAGACAGGGGGATGTTAAGAAGAACAAAGGAAATAAAGAAGCCAAAGAACTTATATGCATGACTCATGGACATGAACTAAGGGGGGCATTGTCGGAGGAAATGGGGTACTGGGTGGAGGAGGGCAAAGAGGGGAAAATTGGGACAACTGTAATAGCAAAATAAATAAAGTATATTTAAGGAAAAACAAACAAACAAACAAACAAACAAAAATATCACCAGCAAGCCCTGGCTGGTAGCACAGTGGATAAGGCGCCGGCCTGTGAACCCAAAGGTCGCAGGTTCAATTCCCAGCCAGGGCACATAACCAGGTTGCAAGCCAGGTCTCCAGCCAGGTCTGTGGCTGGAGGCAGGTGAAAAGCAACCATACATGGATGTCTCTCTCCCTCTCTGCCTCTCTCTCCTCCCCTCTTTCTAAAAATAATAAAATAAAATGTTAAAAAAATATCAAGGACTAAAAATAGCCAAATAATTAAAAAACAAAAAAATCACCAGCAACCCAATTGTTACAGAGGCTTAGACTTGTAGCTGCAATTCCCAGGACCCAGCAGTAGTTGAGATTAACACTTGAGATTATATAGTACTATGATCACCCAAAAGTACTGGTAAGCAGAGTTCCATGTTATACTTGGCAGAATTTTTAAAAGTATTCCACTTATTGCATAGTAAAGATAGAGAAAGCAAGCTTTATGTACAAGTATGTTATGGCATTGCTTGTCTTTTATAATAAAAACAACAACTAAACCTCAAAAGAAAGAAAGAAGGAAAGAAAGAAAGAAAGAAAGAAGGAAAGGAAGAAAGAAAGAAAGAAAGAAAGAAAGAAAGAAAGAAAGAAAGAA
Source organism: Noctilio leporinus (assembly GCA_004026585.1). Lineage (NCBI taxonomy): Eukaryota > Metazoa > Chordata > Mammalia > Chiroptera > Noctilionidae > Noctilio > Noctilio leporinus. The sequence goes on from PVIW01002559.1 coordinate 57,781, forward strand.
AGAAAGAAAGAGAAAGAAAGAATAAGGAATGGTTTTGGATGAATTGAGTCCCCTAGCTATGACCCATCCATTTGTCAGGCGTCACCGAGGGACCTGTCAGTTCTGGAAACCGTGAATCCGTACTGACCCCATCAGCAGGGCCAAGGCCAACATGCCCTCTCGCCCGTCTGCCCTCCCAAATCCATCTCCTGGCCGCTGTTCTGTGACCCGTCACCTTGACCTTCCGTGCAGGCTGCTTATGAGCAGGTCTCTGCCATGTTTCCATCCGGCTGCCACGCCGCTCCCTTTGCCTCAAGTTGCCATTTTACCCTGTTTCACCTGGTTCGTTCCTACCCTTCGAGATTCTGTTCCAGCCAGCTCCTCCTCAGGAAGTGTCGTCAGTGGCTTGCCAGCTAAGGCAGAGGGTCCCCTGTCACACAGCAATACTGGGGTGTGCTTACACTAACACGCCAGCTCGTTTCTATCCTGAAAGGGAATGTCTGGGGCCACCCGCACTTGGTTTTGCTTCCCTGGCAGCCCTGGTGGTTTCCGCAGGTAGATGAGGTTGGCTGTTTTCTGTCCTGTCCAAGTGTCCCTTCTGTGACCTCTACGATATGCCTGCTCTGGTCCCCACTCCTGTCTTCCCCGTTAGACGGTGGACTCCTGGAGACGGGAGACCACAGCTTGGTGGACTCATCCCATGGCCTGCGCCTGCCACACGTGGGCTGACTCATTGGAGGCTCCTCCTGCTCAATGTTCCGTCTTCACCGGAGACATTTAAGCTGGTTGTCTTAGGACTGCGGTCCTGGCTAAAGAAATGGAAAATAAAAGCTTTTTTGGTCCAAATGTGCCACTATTTTCTGGTTGAATTCCTTGAGCAATTCCACACTATGGCTTCCAGGATAAAATCTGATTGCTATTGCTTGAGTTCTGTGGCTCTTCACCCCAACCTTCCTTTCTAGCCGTGAGGCTTCTGTGTTTTTTCTCTAGGCCCTGGCTTCCCATCACATGAAATGATTACACACTCTCCCCCAAACCCAATGAAAGTTCTCAGCTCACAACTTTATGTTATACCTCTGCCCTCTTCTCTGCCTTGCAAATCCGATTCCAAACTGTAACTCAAAGAGAAGATCTTGCCCTGGCTGGTGGCTCAGTGGATAAGGCTCTGGACTGCGAACCCAAAGGTCCCAGGTTCGATTCCCAGCCAGGGCACATAGCCAGGTTGCAAGCCAGGTCTCCAGCCAGGTCTGTAGCTGGAGGCAGGTGAAAGGCAACTATACATTGATGTCTCTCTCCCTCTCTGCCTCTCTCCTTTCCCCTCTCTCTAAAAATAATAAATAAAATCTTTAAAAAAAAAAGAAAGAACATCTTGTCTTCTGTTGGAGCCTATGCCCAATGCCCCCCACTCTTCTGAACTCAAGATTCACTATATCCTACTTAAGACTTTCTTGAGACCTTACCTGTGTCAGAATCTTACGTGCATGTCTGACTTTTCCACTATATCATGAATGATTTGGGGAAGCAGATAGGGTACAGTTTGGTTTTGTGGCAGGCACCCCATAACTCTTTTGCTTGGTGAATTGTATAATCAGGGCTGTAGGGCTAGAACCCTAAACTTGGGACCTTGGGAGGTGAGATCTTATGGTTCCTAATGTCCTGACAGAATTGTGGTTACAACACTCAGTATCAAATCCTAGACTAAAAAAAAAACAAAAAAACATTTTAAACATAGGAATGGATGTAGAATAGATGTAAAAATAGTGATCACATATTTACAGGGTTCTGGGTACCTTCCTCAAGGTTCTCTTACTCTTCAAACACATAGTACTACAACCTTTGGAGTTTCTGCATTGCTACCACTTTTCTAGTGTGAAGATTATTAGAACAGGTTTTAAAGGTGGGCTTTATGAACTCTGGCAGCCCCTGATAGCATTTTAATATATTAAATATATATGGAAATGCCATATATGTTTAAAACAATATCATTCAGAATTCAGTGGGAAAACAACCGACTTGTGCTATTATTTTTGTGTTACAACAGAATATAAAGTCCCTGTCCTTTGATTGCTGTGAATTTCTGTAAAAAAAAAAAAATTAAATATTTTTGTTCAGTGAAATTTTCTTATGATTTTACTGCATTTTTGTTCAAACTGTATTAAGTAACATACTACTTTGTAATAATATTCTTGGATTACTTGAAAATGTAAAAAAGATGTTTAAATCATAAAAATTAGAGCAAAAGCATCATTTTGTCTACATTCTCAGGAATAATAAAAATCAGAAAATGCCCTTTTGCACGCATGTCTTTGAAAAGGGACTTCTGACAATGGATTTTCATAGTTGGGATGCTCACATGAGGACAAAGGTCTGACAGAATATGCCTTTTAATTTGGAAATAGCCCAGCTGTGTCAAAAATCATGATTGGGACACCACCCCTCGCTCCAACTAAAAGATTATATAGGGATTATTGTGCATAGTTTCTGTCATCTTCCTGACCTTTTAAATGCACAGTGCTGGTCTCAAAAATGTCTTTGATACTGAACAAGAAGTGTTTTTAAGAAAGCCTGAGTGTGAGTCACCACGTACAACTTTTATTCCTGTATAAACTCTCCACCTGCAGAATCTGGCAAAGAATGTGCTCCCCATTTTCTAATTCTTAAATCTCTACTGATATTTTTATTGCTGTTCGATTTCAGTTGTTCCAATTTTCCCCTGTTATTCTCCCCTACCCCACCCCGCCACTCCCAGTCAATCCCCATCCTGTTGCCCATGGGTCCTTAATACTTGCTTCTTGACTAGACCCTTCACCTTCTTTCCCCTGCTATTCCCACCCCCTCCGCTCTGGCCACTGTCAGTCTGTTTATTTTTAGGTGCTAGGCTTTCAGTTTGAGTATGTTAATCAGAAACATGTTAGTTCCCCACATTATTGTTGACTCCATTGTTGACAGTGACCTAAAGTTGTTAATGGAGTGACGTTTCTCTTTCAGCTTGTTTTGGCCTTAGGAATATTTAAAGTTTTAATATATCTTTTACGGTTGTACAGCCTAAGAGAGCAAGACGTAATTACTGGAAAAGGGGATGCGAAAATGCTTGGTGAATTACACACCACTAATAGAAACAGAGGAAATTCTCATTAAAATTAGTCAGTAAAGATTGAATTTTAAACTAGCCTATTGTGAATATCTGCTTTACCAACTAAAAGAGATGGTTTGGTTACTATTATCAGCTTCATATATGAAGATATATATATATATATATATATATATATATATATATATATATGTGTGTGTGTGTGTGTGTGTGTGTAATTTTTATTTGAAAAAGTTCATAAGTATGTAAAAAGCTGTATATTTATTTCCCCTATCATTTCTTAAAATAATACACCTTTATAATAATTCTAAAACATTTCACTTAAATTACATATTAAAGATTTTGTTAAGAAATTAAGATCTTATGCTTCACCATTTAGTTGCTAGTGCTTTGCTTTATTTTTAAATGGGTTTGCTATTCAGTCTATTGAATGGCTTAAAAATGTATTCACCTTAAAATTTCTTTGTGTGTCATCACTGATGGAGGGTGAATGATTCTCACAGAGAGGGTGGATGTGTTGCTGGTGCAGTAAGAATTGATGGGGCATAATTCTGGGCCCACCCCTGAGGGCTGTATTCTTTATTTAATATGACATGTGAAATTCATCTTTTATGTGAGTCTTAGCAGAAGCATAGTCCTCTGTCCCCGGTGTGCTGGTTAAAAATCAAGGTATTAGCAATGGGTAGAATGGATTTAAAATATGGCTCTATTTTGTCAAGCTTGCTGAAAAATGCATGACCCATTTTTCCTCTTCTGTGAAACGGAGATCGTTGGATAATACCAACTTTGTGGCTTTTTTGAGGGTTAAAAGTATAGACACTTACTAATTAATGGATATGTAATACCTGCAATTATTCTTATTACAAAATCTATGTAGGAAGATAGTTCCCAGACCTACTTCTGCGCACATAACTGCTTAGCTGTTACACCAAGTTTTGGGAATTTAAAACACAAATTATTTGTAATAATCCAAACAAGATGAAAATAGTTTTATTGCTTTGTAATAATTATAATAAGACAAAATGCTTTCACCAGCTTGCTTAGAAATATCCCAGTATTTTAAATTATGCATCAAAAATAACCCCCCAAAAACAAGAAGACAAATCAGAAAACTGGGCAAGTAACAAGGAGAGAAAAAGAACTGGTTTTTATTCCATGTTTAATGTCGAATACAGTATGCCAAAGTAAAGGGAGCTGGAATAATGCATGCATGAGAGATGTTCATATGGCATAAGATCATGACTAATTTAAACTAATTCTTTTACAGCCTGCATTGAAGTACAAATGAATCGATTGCTTTTGGATATTTTCCTAGAACAGTTTTTGCTTTTTCCATTAGCAAATGCAGTAAGTGATAACAGAAGGAAGCTAAGCAGAAGACGACCCTATCTGAGTGAGATCAATCAGTAAATTAGGGCATGTGGACAGTTAATGAGTTTACCCAAATGGAGTTTTGGCAGTGACTCAGAAGGCCAGGCTTATCATAGTTGCCAAACTGCCACCTGTGTCCCCTACGGTGAAGGTGTTCAGACTGTCAGGGCAGTTCTTTCCCCAACGATTTCTGGGCCACCCCCCAGCCCTGCCACATTCCCAGCGTGAGCTCAGCACTGAACCTGTGCTCCCTCTGCCAAATGCTGACATTCACCTTGACGACAAACAGTTTCCAATTTCCTTTTTATGTTTATTTAGTTTTTATTTTATTTTTTATTTTTTAAAAGATTATTTTCAGACAGAAGGGCTGGGAGGGAGGCAGAAAGGGAGAGAAACATCCATGTATGGTTGCCTTTCACCTGCCTCCAGGTGGGGACCTGGCTGGAGACCTGGCTTGCAACCTGGGTATGCCCTGCTTGGGATTTGAACCAGTGACCTTTGGATTAGCAGGCTGGTGCTCAGTTCACTGAGCCACATCAGCCAGGGCTGATCTCCTTTTTAAAAGTTATAACACAATAAAAGTGTCAGTTCTGTATTGGTTGGGATAGATTCAGCTTTTATTCGTGACCCAAAATGACAAGGAGAGTCCTGAGTCTGCCTGGCAGGCCCCTGGGCCTCAGGGAATCAGGCCAATTCTTCTTCTCTGCTTTGCCCCACTCAGCCTTTGGCTTCCATTATCAAGGGGACATTATCGTCACAAGATGACTTGTAGAGCGTCTTTATCTCTTCATTTTAAAAGAAAGAAGGGGAAGGGCAAACCCCTCCATTTCAAGTTAGTTCCTTCTGTTTGTACTTGATTGCTGACTCTTATCTGTGAGGGAGCAGGGAAAATGGAATTGAAAACTACATTTTTGACACTATCAAAATAATGTTTCTTTAAGGAACAAGGGTGAGGGGAGATCGGGTAGGCAACTGGGAGTTTCCACCATACTTGTCCTGTTTGAACTAGATCAATTATCTGAAAAGGCTACAACAGATAGAGCTAGCTTCCATGTGGCTGTACCTTAGCTTAGGGACCGTGTGCAAATGCCAGTAACGTTCAGGGTTTGGTTTGTGTAAGAAGGTAATTGGGGCCTGTGTCAAACAGAGCTTGCCAGGGCTCTGGCCCCCAGGGCTGGTGGGGAGCGCAAATCCCGAATGTCTGAGAGTCATTGACGCCCCTCTCCCCAGCCGTGTTGTTGTGGGAAGTCTTCTTCTTGCTGTTTCTTCTTTGGATATTGCTTAACAGTGTCCCGTCCAGAATTTCTACTGGAGTATGAGGACAGATATTTCCTGAAGGGGGAGCGTTGGCGGCTGCAGAGACAAAAGGCCTTTTTCATGGACTTGAGGACGTGCCTGCCCGGTGGACACAGGCGTCTGGAGGAGCACGGAGCCCCTTGTCCTGCGATTTGGAGCCCCGGCTATTTGCCAACCTCTTACCTCCCGGTTCCAGCCCCCTCAGCCCCCAGAAACGCAGCCAGCCTCGGGCATGCTCCAACTCCCCCTTTGCCCCTTTGTTCATCTTTCCCGATTCCCCATCCCAGCGGATTCTGAGCTTAATTGGGCAAAGGAGCCATAACAGGATGAGGGAGATGCTGATGGGACAACTGAAGGGAAGACGGACAAAAGCAAACCTAACCCAAGATCCTTTATCGTGTCTGCCAAAGGCGTATCTTCATTCTTCTTGAGGTTCTCAACCACCTTCAGCATGGGTAGCCTTCTTTTCCCTGCTTTATAGAGAAGGACACGGGGACTCTGAGAGTCAGCTGCCCAGGATTACAGCTAGTAATCCCCACCTCAGTCACGGCCCTGTGCCTCCGTCGGCTGTGTCCACCCCTCGATGAACCGATTAGCTGGCCGCTGGAACAGAAGACGCTTGCAGAGGGAGAGTGGTGGAGGTGCCTAGGCCAGGGCGCAGGGCAGGAGAGCCAGCTTGTCACCCACCGGCCTCCTTCAGACAGTTTGCATCTTCTTTTCCCGGAGGTTGTCCCTTGACATCGCAGATCATGTCCTTCTAACCTCCGCGGCTACGTCTGAGTCTCCGTTGCTTCCCAGGCACCAGCCCCACCACTCATTCCTCGCTCGACTCTGCCACCATCTCGGGGACCCTCCCGCTGTCTCCCCTCTGCTCCATCATTCTCCACCCAGCCCCTGCTACCCTCCCTCTGACCGAAACGTGAGGACGGACAAGAAGGGATCTGTCGCTGGAGTAATATCTAGCTTTAATCTCTTACCAGAGAGTTGTTGAAGTCCAAGTTGCTCCAGTTCCTCATTCTCCCGATGAGAGACAAAGGGGGTGTAGACAGTGTCTACTTGTGGGTGGATGTCAACAGCCAGATGCTAATTTCTCTTTGGCCACTTACGCCTGAATTGCTCTTCTGTTGATTTCCTGCTGGGATGGGTCAACACCAGGCTGTGTTTTGCTGCTATGTTAAGATATTTGCTTTATCATCATCCTTGTTTTTCCTGAGCTTCCACGAACCCCTTCCTCAATCATTAGACCCTAGAAAAGCAGTGGTATTTCATGGTTTTTCCACTCTTACCTCTGCCATTAACCACCTGTATACTCATACATTTGTGGACATTATTTTTATTGTAACTAACATTAGAATATTAAATATTAGAGTGGAGTTTTCTAAATATGTAAAAAGATCATTCTCAAAACCTGTCAGTGTTTAAAAGATGCTAGCTCTAGTGCAAAAACTATTCCTGTGCCGACTTTGTATTTTATTACGATCTTTCCAAAAGTGGCATTTAATTCAATATTCCTAATTTAATGTTCCTAAGATTGCAGATCTCTTCATTGCCTTTCTTGCTATGTTTCTTACTGCCTATTGGCCCTGAATATTTTTAGGGATAACACCTAAAAATAGGGACAAGATTCTTCAAAACTAAGTTAGGAAACATGTTCATTGAATAGAATCAAACTCAGGTTTCAAAACTTACTCTACTCTGTCCCTGGACTTTTATCTTTGACCTTCCCAGAGAGTTAAGGCATGACCCCTGTCCTTCCCTTCTCATCAAGAGTGTCAGTTCCGATATGTGCATCCTTTCTCTCTCTCTGAAGACTGATAGTCACTCGCATAAATACTGTTTCTCCCAGCAGGCTCTTGTGTGCTTGAACTTGTTAAAATTTTTAGTGGAAATGAAGCTTTATTCACTTTCTGCAGTTCAATATTTAACAAATAGGTATTAAGAACTAGAGGTAAGCCCAGTGGTTAAAATTGAGAGAAATAGGTATTTATTTAAAAAATTGAAGTACAAACCAGCATAGGGAAACTACAGATTGAGAGTTCAGGAGGTCAAGAGAGACTGCTGATGGCCTTTTAGGTTTCAGTGGGTGGCAGGGTAGAAGCCTGGCCTGGAAGCATGAGGAGGCTTTACTAAGTGAGGGTCCATGATGTGGGTGTCCACCAAGAACCACGTGGGGAAAATATAAACAGTTTTGTGAGACTACAAGTAGCTCCATGAGCCATACACAAAGAGTACATACATATGAGGGTGTTTTCAGCATTTGGGTGTGGAGATGAGCCTTTCCAATGACAAGCTAGAATGATTTACTTAATCCAGAGAGAATGCTAAGTAATCAAACCCAGGGAATCCTTGAGCCAGAGATGTGTTTTTGGAAGTTTAATCTGCCATCGATTCTGTCACTGACATCTGGAATATAATGAGATCAAAGAATTGGGAATGCAAACAGACCAGTTAAAATTACAACTGCAGAGGAGGACCAGGACTTTTGCTTTTATTCTACTTGTTTCTGTATTGTTTGAACTTTTATAAGGAGGCGCGTTTGTGTACTCGGTATAAACATTCCCAAAGTTTAGCAGAAACTTTAAAAGCCCAGAACAAACAAAAATAAATATTTCACAAAGACTTCAAACCCAGCATTGGCTTAAGAAGTGCCATAAAATGATCTTCAACATAAATGGGATGGCAATATCTTTAACTTAAAAATCACGAGTGGCAATTGGGAGGAGGGGCAAGTTGTGAGTATGGCTTAGCACATCATAGGTATCTGTGAAAATTCCATTTAGTACATAAGTAACCTAAAATTTATATGAAAGATTTTACAGTGTACTTCCTCATTTTTTGTTGGGTATGGTGATTAGAAATGTGTAGCCACACCCATATGTATGTGATTCATCTCCCAGCAAAGCTAATCCCCTCATAGGATGTGATATTTTACGTACTGCCCGCATTACTTTTTGTATTTTCCTACTCTTCTTTCTTCTTCCTCCTAAGCTCCTAAGCTCCTAAACCTGTTTACTGTTAAGTTTATTTTGCACTATGATCTTTTTTAATGTTTTTGAAATAAAAGTAGTCACAAGGCCTTGGCCTACGGCACAGTGGATAAGGCACTGGTCTGTGAACCCAAAGCTTGCTGGTTCGATTCCCAGCCAGGGCACATAACCAGGTTGCAAGCCAGGTCTCCAGCCAGGTCCTTAGCTGGAGGCAGGTGAAAGGCAACTATACATTGAAAAAAAAAAAAGTAGTCACAAACTATACACAAACTCATATGGATATTCTAAAATTTTAATGTACAAGAAAGAAGCCTATTAGAACTGCAAATGCCCAGGGTCAAACCCCAGGGATTTTGATTAAGGGCTGCTGGATAAGTCACATCGGTGTTCACATGAACAGAATCCTGATGATTCGAATCTTACTGCTGTATTGATCATACTTCTAAACATTCTGGTTGAGATGCATTTTCCTCCAGCGAACAAACATAAAGGCCACCTGTGTTGTCTAAGTCCACATAGCAGAGATACCGTCTATGTTGAGTAAAACGTTCACAAATTCAAATGCATGTTGGATTTTGTCTTTTACTAAACATGTAAAGTTCAACCCATTAGGGAATCATCTCTTTAGCTGCAGTTATAGAGAGAGAATTAGTAGAGTGAGATGACTTGGACATTGAAACTGATTTTAGTAAACTTTCCCACACAATGAGAACCCTACTCTTGATTGCAATCGGCATTTTGCAGTTTGAGCACAGAACTTCCGTAGGCAGCATATCCTGAAAGATTCTTATAGTTATTATAGACAGATAATCAGGTGATGAGTTTGTAGGTTGTGGAAAGTGTGATGAGGTGTCAGGCGGTGTGGGCTGGGTAAGGAGTGAGGAAAAGGGGCCAAAGGTCCGTTCACCTTGCACAAGGTGGGTGGGGGCTGGGGAGAGGCTGGGCTCAGACCCAGGACGGAGGGTAGTCCCAGCACAGACTTCAGACTGGGGACAAAGGTAGAACAAAAGATAATACCTTAGCATGACAACCTAAAGAAACATGTAATTATTCATTCTACTCTGTCACTTGAAACCATTCATGTTTACGCCAGCAATTGGAATCAAGTTACTAGAGATAATGTCACTATTGGGACTTGTACTTCCAGCATGTAAGCCAGCCACTCACCCACTGTGCTAGGAAGTATGGATCGAAGGACAAATACGATGAGAATCTAGCCCTTGAATTGATTTTTAAAAAAAGGAAGGAAGGAAGGAGGGAAGGAAAAGCAAAAGCAAGAAAACAAATTATGGGCTGGATGCAACCAGGACCCAAGAGGCAGGGGGTCAAAGAGAAATAAGCAATTTCTATGGGAAACAGAAGGACTTTACACTTTTGTAGTGAACCCTGAGTCAAAGTAAAAATTCTTGCTGTGAGCTTGATCACCATGCCTGCATGCTTTACCTGTTTATTTTCATTATTTACTAAAAGATTCTTAAAATAACATGAATTATGGGATGGTCAACTAAAGTAGCCAGGAAACAGTGCAAATTTTCTGTTTAAAAACCCTAAGACTCAGTAATTTGGACAAATGCACATTTCCCCTAACTCTAAGCGCTGAATATAAATGTAATGTTACCAGTTTGTGGACTTTCAGATATAATGAAGACCATGAGAAAGCATTCTCTATATCACCTGCTATAAACTGGTTCAAAACTCCAGCTTCTGGGGAATAGCCACTTTCATAAATGACTAGTTATTTTGAAAAACTAAGTGATTGATATCAAATCTACTAGGAAATTTCAGGAGTTAGTAAAAATTCTAGCTTTGCCAATACTTATTGGGTGTTCTTATATAATGCTATTTTTTTATTAAGTCCCTGCTATGATGTTTTAATTTTACTCATTTATCAATGTATCGGCAATAGAAGTAGTTCAGTTGGACTGTATTTGGAAATTGATCTGTCTCGTCTACAATTTTTGCAGCTTTTGATGTACCTCCCTCTTATCCCCCCTTCCTCTCACCTCCTCCTTTCTCCCACACCCTCCCTTTTTTTCCCCCTCTCCCTTTCTTCTTTTCTTCTTCTCCTTCTCCTCCTCCTCTTCTTACTATTGCTATTTTTATAATTTTGCTTGGATTTGTAAAAATCAGTTTCATTTCAGCTCTGTTTTCTCCCTTCCAGATCATTCTCCAATGTAGTTGAAGAAGAGTATTTGCAAAGTTTCTATGTGGTTATTTTATTTCCGTTTAAAACTCATAAGAAAACCTTCTCATTTTCCTGAATGAGGCTTCCAAAGCCATTTGTAGCAAAGCTTCTAATAGTATGTTTCATCACAGCCCACCCTCTCTTTCCCCCAGATTCCCTCTCCTTTTCATTACTCCGCATTCCTCTACTTGGCACCGCGTTTCCTGAGGACCTGGGAACACACCAGGGTCCCCCTCCCCAGCTCTTGGGGACTCAGCTCTCTGCTGAGCTCACTGACCTCACTCCTGGGGGTCTTTTCTCACCACCACGTGGCTCCACTAACTTTCACACATCAGTAGGGGTCTTGCTTAGCCCCACAAAATTGACAGGCTCTATGAACATTACTTCCTTGACTTCATTTTCGAGGAGAATTCTGACTTCCTTCATCCTCGCCACATGGGTCATCGAGCAATTTTTCAACCTGCCCGCCATGCACCCACATTAGGGCCCTTGCATCCTTCCGCACGGGGATCCTTTTCCTTTTAGAATGATTGTGACTCATTCTGCTGCCTTATTCTGGCCTTGGCTCAGTGAGGCCTGCCCAGCGGATGATTCCGACAGACGTGGCGAGTGCCAGCCTGGCCCGCTCCAGCCAGGGCTGCATCTGACGCCACTCTTCCCCTTGTGGCTGTGGAACCTAGAGTCCTCTTCCTAATACACAGATTTACCTGTTCACTTGGTTCGCACCGCATTGTGCATTGTTACCTCCTCGCCCGCAGTTAGAGTGTAAGCTTTTGAAAGTGGAACTCTTGTTTTGCGCACCGCTGTATCTTGAGAGCTGAATCCATGGTTCTGAATCTTTGGATTGGTCCAGCCAACTGTGGATTGAAAATATTTAATTACAAAAAGCACATTGTTGCTGACAGGGACTATGTAGTTATGCCTAGGACGGTTGTGTGTATGCTGGATATGAACAGACTTCTTTTCATCTTTGTTCTTAAACAAAACAGTATAACAATTATTTAGCATTTACATTGTTTTAGGTATTAGTACTCCATAGGTGATTTAAAGATATGAGACAGAGTATGCTCATAGGTAGCCTGCAAATACTACCGCATTTTAGCATTTTAATAAGGTACTTGAGCATTGGTGGGGGGTGGGATGGGTAATAGGACCAGTCCCTCTCACACTCCTGCCGATACCAGGGGAGGGGGGTGACTGTTTATACTACAGGCACACCTGGGGGGCAGGGCACTTCCAGACACTGCAGGTAAGTGAATCTCACAAATTTCCTGATTTCCTAGTGTACATAAACATTTGTTTACACTATATTGTAGTCACTGAGTGCATTAACATTCATCTAAAAAATGTGCATACCTTAATGAAAACAATGATCTATTGCTAAAAAATGCTAACTACCAATTGTGATCTTTTTGCTGGTAGAGGACCTTGCCTTAATTTTGTAAAAAAATACAATATCTTTGAAGTGCAATAAAGTGTAGTGCAATAAAACAATGTGTGACTTTACATACTTGATCACAGCACTGAGTATTTTTACAGAGCTAGCTCATAAATAGTCATTTATTATTTCAAGGCATTTTGGATATTTTGAAATATTGATGCACTGTTGTCAAGTTTTATATAAATAATGTACCAATTTATATTCCAACCAATAGTGAATGAGTTCATTTCTCCATGACCTCAATAGAAAAAACATCCAAATTAACCAATATTATTGGCGATGAATGATATCGCATTTAAAATTTGTTTATAATTGTATTCCAAGATTGAAGATTATTTTATCAGCAAAGTTTACTTTTCTTTCATGATATGTGTTTATAATCTTTGCATAATTTTCTATTTAGGTAGTAGTGTTTTCCTTGTATATTTGTAATACATTTTTTTACACTAATTACATGTTATTTTAAAATGATCAGACTAAAGTTTTATTGTTATTTTTCTAATAATCTCTCTTCTACTCTCTTTTGTATATTCCCTATGCTAGCTTCACAAAACCTTACTGCTGGGTTTATTGACCTTTTTATCAACAATCTAGGGTTATTTTTTTCTTCTTAGCTTTTTCTCCCTTCTCTTCTTTGTACAAAACCTGCTTTTGTTTGACTTTGCTTATTATTTCTCAATGGACCTTTTAGCATTTTTTTTGTCCTGTTTTTTTCTATAGACCAACTTTGTGTCATCATTCTGCATGGTTACATTGTTTTCCTGAAGATTCTTCCCATGAATAATAGTCTATGTATACCGCTCTCTTTTTGATTAAATTCCAGGCCTTCTCAATCAAGTGATAAACACAGAGGCTTCCTGTTTCTGGAACAAATGTTTTCATTATTTTTGAGAAATTATGGTTTAATACACAGTGTTGTCACTGACACAGTGTCATTGGCTTTCACTAGGTGGTAAGATTTTGAAATTAGATGGATGTCACATCCTCGTGTGTTTATTTATAATGGCTCATTTGAATAGACCTTAGGGTGGTTAGAAATATAGCCTGGAAATAGTATGGAGTGAAATAAGCTAGACCTATTATTATGTAGATTTGTTTAAATTCTTATTTTTAATTTAACCAATATTTACTGAGTTTTATGCAAAGCTAAAAATACATGTAAAGTACCAGGGATATAATGAAAAGCAAAACATAGTTTTTATATACATGGAGCATATGGTCTAAAAAAAAAAAAGAGAGGACAAACAGGCAATTATGCCTCAGCAAGAAAAGTGCTAAAAGGAAGCTCACGGGTGGTGTGGATCATGGAAGGAAGGATTTCCAATATAATCCTAAGGGGCACAGGAAAGTTTTTCTAGAAGAAATAAAGGCAATGCCGAAATCCAACTCGATAAAGAAGTTAGGTGAAATTATAGAGAAGGTGAAGGAAAGGTCAGGAAATCCATAAGCAACCATGGCCACTTTAAAGCCTTTTAAAAAAGGAATACTAAAATGATGAGATATTTTAAAGTGGTTTAAAAAACTAAGCGGTGGTGCAAATATGACTCACTATGAGCCGGGTTTATTGTTTTTGTTTCTGAGCATGTTCTAAATGCAGAGAAATGCCTTTGAAAATTCCATTTCTATTTGCAAATATTATAGCTTACCCCCCTTTCCAAATTATTCATAAAGAAGCCTATTAGAAAGAATAGAACTCTGTGATTAAATTTAGTGAAAAGCTGCTTTGTTTTTCCAGCTTATATTTTTTATGTAAGTATAAAGTATCTTTTTGCTACTGAATAAGGAAAGAAGTGTTTTGTTTTGCTGAAAAATACAATGGAGGCTTTTGTACATTCTAATTTATAGTTGTTGCCTTTGCAATTTGGGAGATATATATTGTACATGTATGATGTAATACATTGATACGCATATATAGTATCCATAGTGGAACACATGCGATGCCTCACAAGTCATTTCTATTATTATTTCCTAAACTTCTGTTATTCCAGATTTAGTACAGATAATAGTTTAAGGACAAGTTTCCATGGTAAATTTAAATAGCTAAAACTTAAGACAAAACTGTTAATAAAGAGCAGGAAGTTATTTTTCAATGTAGAATTGCATGACCTTTATCTAGAGGAACCTGGTGTGATTTACAAGCAAATGGAGTCACCCCTTAGACTGCATTCTGATGCGCACATTTTACATCATTATGTCACAGTGAGAGGCACGTTGCTTTCTTACCGTCATTTACCATGACCAGTAGGACACAAATTTTTATTGCAAATAACATATTCTACTTGGATTGCAAAATACTGAGCATTTTTCTATCAAATTAAATGAAAGTTTGTATATATTTTAATGAATGTTGATGAGTAATGGGGCAGTCGTTAGGATTTATGCATTTTTACGTTATTTTTATTGTATTTTCTTATCATTTATCTCCCTACACCCTCTTGTACCTTCACACCTTGTATCCCCACAATCACCACACTTTTGATACTCAGACTGAATATATATATATATTTTTAAACTAGGATCAAAGCAATAAACTATACAAGGCAAAAGGCACATGAGCACACACACATGCCCGGAGCTCAGAGCATTTTGAAAGTAAAAGCCAGTTGCCCAGTTGGAGACCTGATCAAAGTGAATGACAAACGCACTCAGGGACTGAAGAAGTCTAGTCTTTGTGTTTTATCATGTGATGGTCAAGGCATTTATTCTCTTTGGCTTCTGTTCTTTCTACCGTTAAAAAAGAAGTTGGAAAAAGAAGGAGAAGTTGGATGTCACCATGGAGGGTGACTGGTGCAGTTAAGAAAGTATGACCTTCAGAGATGCTTACATCTTCAGCACCCTGCCCTGGGCTGTGCTCATTATGGATAATGAGGGCTACCTCTCGGTGACACTCCTCGGTGACACTCCTCACTGTCCAGCCTCCCAGGCCCGAGGTTGCTCACTGTGAACCGAGACTGGGGATGGGGACTTAGTGACCCAGGTATTTCCACTGCTGCGGAGCACCAGTAGCCACCTGATGTGTGACAGCTGAACAGCCTCGGGGCCCCACCCCCATCGGAGGATGGCACATCCTCCCCGAGTTGCCATTTTGGGGGAGAGATGATATCCTTTGGTTTTTGAGAAAGGTGCATGTGCTTTTGAGGGGTAGATATTTTACCTACTATTAACAGAAAGCTTTAATGCCATACTACAAATAATCATTTTCCAAGTTACCTTGTGTTCATGTAAGTAAAAGGTTTAAAGTCATGTAAATGGCCGACCTCCTCAATATCGACCCACTTAACTAATGTAATGCTTGACTGAAATGTGAAAATGCTAGACTGGTTCACAGCCGGTGCCCGTTACAGGTTCATATCACTGAGGAGATGGGAGAGTTGACTTTCGATGCCATTCTTCCTCTGTCAGTTTCTGCCCCTGCTTGGCTTCTGTGACCCGCAGGTTCACCTCCTGGCTGCCTGCTCCACTCCAGACACATGCCACCATGACAGACTCCCATGCTTCTTATCTGCCCCGCTGACCTGTGTGCTCCCCTCACCTAGGGGTTTTCTCTTTCTTTCTCGATACGTTTTTCTAGGGTTATTTGCATCTGAACATTCCCTTGCTGAAGCCAAATTAATAAAGCAGAACAACTGCTTATCTTACATGAGAATAAATGTCCCTGGAATTGTGCTGAACTTAATCACCTGCAACTCATCAGCACCTAGTGAAGCGTCTGCCTTGCAGGAACACAGGAGATGCATAGGTGACCTTGAATCTCTTTTTTGAAGAACGTAACAAATAAATGAGCATGGCAATGATCCCTGTCTGCAGCCGCAAGTGATCTCACAAAGCGATCGGTGGGTGGTTTAAATCTGGAATGGTAAGAAATGAAACTGGGTAGAGAGGGCTGGTTAGTTCAGTCCTGCAGGCAAAGCAGAAAGCAGTCCTTGTGATTTCTTCTTGTAGATGGGATTCAATTACACAACTTTAAGCAGCGTTTGAAATGGTTCACTAATTGTTCAGTCATAGCAGATGATTGATTGAATCAACGTTTGCCCGTTTAACGAATTAAGAGGCAGATATTTTAGATATATTAGCGATTGGAACCTGACCTACAATATTTTAATATAGAAAATTTAAATGGTATTCATAGATGCAGAAGAAAACCCACAACAGCCATAAACAACACTTTCATTTCTATGGGGAAAAAGCGCATTATGTATTATTCATTGAAAGGCTCCTTATAAAAATGTAAGTATTGATCTCTCCATTAAAAACTCCACCTAATGAGGGATGCTCTTCCCTTCTCCCTGTCCTTCCCTCCAGGCGAGTTACCTGTGCCTTTCTCTCTCCTAAACTCCCAGGGCTCTGCTCCAGCTTCTGTAACCTTTTACTGAGCCTGCACAGCCTGGCCAACACACTTCCACTAACTCTGTCACTTTCCAAATAAACTCTCCAAATTTGAAAAACACGGCGCACTCCCCCTCGATGCCAGGCCTTCTTCTCTGTGGTGTGTTGGTACTGAGGGTACTTTCAAACTTGTCGACTGTTAAACTATTTCATCTCTCAGTTCCCTGTGTCTGCCATCCCAGCAATGGCAGTCTTACTCTGTTCATTTCTGATCCTTTAGTCCCAACTGACTTGGTTGGAGACTTACCTCATCTAGATTTTGGTTAGGGTTCAGGGTTCGGGGTTCGGGGTTAGGGTTCGGGTCTAGATTTGGGATGCTCACTTGCTCTCCATGCTTGGACATGCCCTGAGAGACAAGTCTATTTGACTATAGAATTAAAATAGTTATATATATATAACTATATATATACACACATATACTTAAAGTATGCACACTTCAGACTAATACATGCTATTCAGTTACTACTGGTTTTATTACATACCACTCAATGATGGTTTCACCATCAAGTCTCATTGACAAACATGGCAGGCGACTATTCAAAGAGGCATGATTTATTTGTTATTGTTTATTCAATTTTGCTAATTGAATATGCCTCTTCTAATTAGAGAATAAAGAGTGAAATGAACACCTCCCCATTCTAAGTCAGCTGAAGCTGCTCTAAAAACATATTATAGACGGAGTGGTTCACACAAGACGTTTTCGTTCTCACAGCTGTGGAGGCTGGGATGCTCAAGATCAAAGTGCTGGCAGACGTGATGTCTGTTCCCAGATGACCATTTCTTGGGGTATCCTCACTTGGCAGAGAGGAAGCTAACTCCCTGGTCTGTCATGGTAAGGTCACTACTCCCTGCAGGGGGACCCTGCCCTCCGGACCTGAACATCTTCCCCAGGTCCCATGTCCACATGCCTCACATTGGAGGCCAGGGCTTCAACATGAATTTTGGGGGCACACGATCCCACCTATCACATTCCTTTGAAAAGATGCTCATCTAGGAAATTGGTTGACACGTAGTAATAAAGATGGTAAAATTGCTGGAGAACCTTGTGGCTTTGACCTGCCTCTATTGGGAACTTGAGAATGTGTCCATCCCTTTAGCTAAAAAGGTTGTCCTACAGCTTTTCTCCCCTGCTGCTCTTTTTAAAAATTCACTCTGTAAATACTTTTATTAAAATATAATCCTGAAGTTTAAGAATTCCTGTCATGCTATATAGGTGACCCAGAAGTCAGGCCCTTGAACGCACATTTTTGTTTTCAGGAAATGCTGATTGTTTTTTGAGGAGAGTTAGAAAAAGACATTAGAGAAATGTAATTCTAAGAGGTTGAAATAAAACTTTTCACCCTTGTTGGTTGTAAATAAAAATGCATGTTTCTCTAAATAAACTGTTAAGCATAATACAAAATTCTTTTCTATGAATGCTTATACCACTGAAATTGACCAAAGGAATGAAATAATGTGGAGCCCAGAACCAATGCTGAATTTAGCAGCAAATTTGACAGTGATGTGTGAGTTTGAATTCTGGGTGAAAGCCCAGATAATAATGACAGTAACCTTTTGGACTTCTCCATTTAAAATCTGTCAGAAATGCTGAATTCTACCAAGTTCAAATTGTGCCAACTCAATAGGGATAAGTCTGTCCACATCCCCAATTTTTTAGAGTGGATTTTGGCTCAGGCTAGGGTGAGCTGGTTAGCTCAAACTCATAAAGGATATGGAAAATACACAGTGGAGTTCATGTTGTCCAATTTAATATCAGAGGAGACCAATGTTTTGCTTAATTTAAAGTAGTCGCAAAAACTCAAAATAGCTTGCACTATCATTAAAAAGCCCCTTGACAATCCTGCAATATTTAAAATATTCTGGCCCTGGCTATATAGTTGAGTTGGTTAGAGCCTAGTACAAATACAGCAAGGTTTCAGGTTTGATCCCCAGTCAGGGCACCTATAAGAATCAACTGATGAATACACAAATAAGTGAAATAACAAAGTAATCTCTCTCACTCTTTCTCCCCACTTTCTCCTTCTCTGTCCCTCACAAAGTGATAAATATATTTTTTTTAATTATGCAAGTGCAGCATGCATTCTGAACATAGAAACCAACTTCTATTTAATAACAATTTTATGGTTACAGAGCATGTGACAATGACCATAAAAGTAATTAAAACTGTTTTTATATACTCATTATGTGTAGTCAAAATTTAATTAATCATTTGTTCATTTTACATACGTACATTATGCAAGCCACTATAACATCTTTGAGATTCAAACAATGAAGAGACAAACTTCAATTAGTTTCTGCTCAAGTTAAACAGCAAACAAATGCAAGGTAGGGCAAGAGGTTGTTTGTTTGGAAAATAATACAATAATAAATGATGATACAAGAATAAATTTTGTGTTAAGTGTATTCACAACTGTAAACCTATTTTTGCCCTAACCTGTATATTACTGAGATCATTTAAAAATTTTCATTAATTTTTGTACGTGGGAACAAACTGTAGTCTAGTTACATTGTTTTTCATGTGGCTTTTCAATTTCCCCAGCACCATGTATTGAAGAGGCTTTCTTTATTGTATGTTTTGGCTCCTTTATCAAAAATTATTTGACAAGCCTCGTCTCCATGTCTCTGGTTTTATTTTGCTTATTTGTTTTATCATGTCCATTAGGTTCCTCTTATAGGTTAGATCATATTTTATTTGTCTTTTGCCACCTGGCTCATTTCACTTAGCATAATACTCACCAGTTCCATCCATGCTGTCATGAAAGGTAGGAGTTCCTTCTTTCTGTCTGCTGAGTAGTATTCCATTATGTGAATGTATTACAGCTTTTTGATCTACTCATTTACTGATGGGCACGTAGACTGTTTCCAGCACATGGCTGTTGTAAATAGCACTACTATGTGTATAGGTCCTTTCGGGATTCTTAGGATGTAAGAATCTCTGGATCAAAAGGCAGTTCCATTTCTAGTTTTTTGAAGAAATTTCAACTGTTTTCCATTATAGCTGCACCAGTCTGCATTCCCACTAACAGTGCACTAGGGTTCCCTTTATTCCACATCCTCACCAGCATTTGTTTGTTGATTTGTTAATGATGGCCATTCTGACTTGTGTGAAGTGGTACCTCATTGTGGTTTTAATTTACATCTCTGATGGCTAGTGATGTTGAGCATCCTTTCATATGCCTATGAGCTCTGTGTGTATCCTCCTTGGAGAAGTGTCTGTTCAGGTCCTTTGTCCATTTTGTAATTAGATGGTTTGTCTTCCTGGTATTGATTCCTATGAGTTCTTTATATATTTTGGAAATCAAGCCCTTCTCCAAGGTATCATTGGCAGATATGTTTTCCCATACATTTAGTTCCCTTTTCATTTTGATAATGTTTTCTTAAGCTGTGCAGGAGCTTTTAAATTTGATGTCATTCCATTTGTTTATTCTTTCTTTATTTCCCTTACCCTAAACAGTATATCAGCAAAAACATTCTGCATGGGATATCTGAAATTTTACTGCCTATATTTTTCTTTAGGACTTTTATGGTATCATGGCTTACATTTAAGTCTTTTATCTATTTTGAATTTATTCTGGTGTATGGTGTAAATTGATGGTCTAGTTGCACTATTCCAGTTCTTCCAACATCATTTGTTGAAGTGACAATTTTTACTCCATTTCATGCTCATGCCCCCTTTGTCAAATATTAATTGATCATAAAGACATGAATTTATTTCTGGGATCTCTATTCTGTACCATCAATCTATATGTCTGTTCTTTTTTTAATTTAATTTTATTGTTGTATTACATCCATCCCCTTTTTGCTCCTCTCTGTCCTCTTCCCCACCCACCCATTCCCCCCAAAGTCAATCCTACCTGTTGTCCATGTCCATGGTTCCTTTATACTAGGTTCTTGTCTAAACTGCTCCCCTTCTGTGCCTCTTCTTTCCCCCTCCCCCCAACCCCCTTCCCCCTGCCCACTGAAGGCCTATTCTCTGTATTCATATATCTGGTTCTATTTTGCTTGTTGTTAGTTTTGTTCATTATTGTCCTGTAATGGGTGAGATCATATGGTATATGTCCTTCACTGACTGGCTTATTTCACTAAGCGTAATACTTTCTACTTCCATCCATGTTGTTGCAAAGGTTAGGAGTTCTTTCTTTCTTCTCTGTAGTATTCCATTGTGTAAATGTACCAAAGTTTTTGATCCAATCATCCTCTTATGGGCACTTAGGCTATTCCAGCACTTGGCTATTGTAAATAGTGCCACCTTGAACATAGGGGTACATAGTTTCTTATGAACAGGTGTTTCAGGGTTCTTTGAGTATAATCCTAGTAGTGGACTTTGTATCTCACTGTTTTACCAAACTCACTAGGGTGAGCAGTATTTTGGTGTGGCTTATAGGGGTTTCTGTGTACACTATCATGTCATCTGCAAATGATGGTTTTACTTTCTCCTTTCCAATTTGGATGCCTGTATTTCTTTTTCTTATTTAATTACTGTGGCTAGAACTTCCAGTACTTTGTACAATGAAAGTTGAAGCCCTGGCTGGTGGCACAGTGGATAAGGCACCAGCCTGCGAACCCAAAGGTTGCTGGTTTGATTCCCCAACCAGGGGCGCATGATGAGGTTGCAAGCCAGGTCTCCAGCCAGGTCCGTAGCTGGAGGCAGGTGAAAGGCAACCAAAAGGCAACTATACATTGATGTCTCTCTCCCTCTCTGCCTCTCTCCCTTCCCCTTTCTCTAAGAATAAGAAATAAAAATCTTAAAAAATAAAATAAAAACATTAAAAAAAAGAAAGAAAGAAAGTGGTGAAAGTTGACCCATTTTCTTGTTCCTGGTCTTAGGAGGAAGTCTCTTGCTTTTTGTTTGTTAAGTATGATGTTGACTATAGATTGAGGTGTTCTTTCTCTATTCCCACTTTGCTCAGTGTTTTTATCATAAATGGGTGCTGTACTTTATCAAATGCTTTTTATGCATCTATTAATATGATCATGTGATTTTTGTCTCTCATTTCATTTCTGTGATGCATTACATTTATTAATTTGTGAATATTATACCATCCTTGCATCCTAGGATGAATTCCACTTGATCATGGTGTATGATCTTTTTCAGGTATTGCTAGATCCAGTTTGCCAATATGTTGTTAGGGATTTTAACATGCATGTTCATCAGCATTATTGGCCTGTAGTCTACCTTTTTGGTTGTGTCTACCTGGTATGGGAATTAGGATAATACTGACCTCATGAAAGTCTTTTCCTTTATTAAATGTGAGGAGGAATTTGGGAAGGATATGAGTTAGCTGTTCCCTAAATATTTGGTAAAATTCACCTGTGAAGCTGTCTGGTCCAGGGCTCTTGTGTGCTGGGAGTTTTTTGATAACTGCTTCCATTTCACTAGCTGTATCCGTCTATTAAGATTTTCTGCTTTTTCTTCATTTAGTTTTGGAAAATTATATGTTTCTGGTGTTCAGTGGTTATTCCAGATGATTTCTTTACAATTTAGTTGTAATTCCAGATCAGCCCTGGGAGATTAGTGGACCTCCACCACAGTGGGTCGTTTTTCTTACAGATTCTCTAATGACATCCCACAGAACTTGGAATCACTTGTTTATTGTTTTTAAGTTTTGGTTTCTTTAGGGGAAGTTACACTCATAATATGTATTCTTTCTTCCTTTTTTCTTAGTTATTGATTTTATCAAGTGTCAGAATGTGCATTTGCTTCACTGAGAATTATAGTTCTATTTTACCACTAGCTTTATACCCACAACCAGGTACTTAGCCATTTCTTTTGGAAGGCATCTGCCAAGACAGTGAACCAGCACTGCTTCTCCTTCCAGAGCATTGCCAACACAAATCCACTCAAGTAAATTAGCATTTCAAACTTGACTGGCTCACAACCAGTGAGCTAGCCTGCCAATGCATGATGTAACTCTGGTGGCCACAACAACAGATTATGAAGCAGCCCTGTTTTCATCTGAGGTTGCTTGAGGAGCTGGCTTTTCCTTTCTCTTCCCCTGGCTCCTGCAGGCAGGTGGTGCCCTGTGTGGGCCTGCACATGACCTTTCTACACAGTTGATGTTCAGAAAGACATTGTGCAGTTTGTCCAATATAATGGTGTTTTATTTGTCTACTACAGTTTACTTTACCACATATGGATATTATGATTAGCTTTGTTACTATGATTTATTTATTTAATTTGTTTTAAAGGTTTGGGGAAATCATTTACACGAAAGAGTTTTACCCCTGGTTTATCTTTCAGTTTCTGTGTGTGCTAGCTCTCCTGTATCTTTGCTTTTCTAAACTGTTCTTTTTATTTCTAAAATAAAGAGAATTATGGAACTTTACATGTAGGATATACTTCAGAAGTCATTGGCTGCATCTCCTTTCGTTTTGCTGGGAAGTTAAGGGGAAATTTTTAGAAACTGAGTAGTGTAGAGTCAGGACCAGCACTCTCATCCGCTGGTTTCATGTTATATGTTTCCCCAACAATTCTTTAAGTTATCTCAGGGCAAATGTTGTTTAGTGCCTTTTTATATCTAATATTTATCTCTAATATTAACAAATTAATTGCTAATAAATTTACAAAGATCTATATCATATACTTAGTAACAATGTGTCATGGAATGCATATGACTAATGTAAAATTTTTACCACCTTATGAACACTATAATTTTCAATATTTTAAGTTAAAATAATAACAGTTAGTTGGGATCTCAAATATTTATCATCACTTGTGAATTTAACAAAGTTTATGAATGTGACATCAAAAACATTACAGTGGATTCTTTCTCACAGAATTAATAGAAAATAGAAGACAACAATATTTGGAGTATATTTTAAAAATATGTGATCAAAAGAATAACAAAATGTATTAAGCATTTTATATATGTCTTAGAGACAGTTTAATAGAAATTGGTTAACTGAGGATTAGTGCAAAAATTCTTTCTAAATTATATCTGAATGGAATGGAAAATATAAAATATTCTTGTTTGGTAATTTCAAAGTAATTTAATAGATATTGAATACACATACATATATGCGTGTATATATATGATACTGTGTATGGGAAAATAATTTGCAGAGCATATAAAATAAATGTAAACATCTTCTGCTTTTTTAGCCTTTGATAGTTCAGTCACCAGAGCTTGGAGACTGAATTATCTTTCTGTTTTAAGAGGATTCATTATTTAAATGAATTTTAAAATACAAATTGATGAGATGAAGTATCCAAAGTAAAATATCGATCTATTCTTACTAAGTTTAGGTACATTTCTTTCATTGTATGGTGTTTTTTTTACCCTTCAAAGAGATGAATTCATGTGATTGCTTTCTGTACTGAAGAAGTGAACTACCAACAAAAACTAAAATAATTATACTATTTGTAGCTCAAAATGAAGAGATAACTAAATTTGTACTTATTAGAGCTGTAACATTACAAACCTGATGAGACAGCAGTAATACAAAAAAAAGAGAGTGAGCAAAAGATTTACATGAAACTATGAATATACAAATGAGACTATTTTTAGCCTTATGCTATGTCTAAAATGGATTATTCCACAACCTTCTCCAAAAATTACAATGTTATAGAAATATTATTGAAATTAATTTGCAAAACCTATGCAAAAAATAATGCTAATGTGGTTATTTGTTTTTTACCTCTTTTCCTACACACACCAGCACACAGTCACACACACTCATGTAGACAATCCTGATTGCTTTCTTCATTATCATTTTTACTGTGCACTAGACAAGGAACAAGATTTATTTTGTATTTATTTATTTTTTTAATTTCTACTTTTAGTTTTCAGGATACAATTTGCCAAAGAAGAGTTTCAGAAAAAGTAATTCTATTTATTAAATCAAATTAAGTGTGTGGTCAGTATCAAATAGCATTCACACAGTCATAATTAAAGGTTCAAATATGTATCATGAAATATGTTTTTTATATTACTTATTTAAACCTTTCAGTAGCACAGTTTGTATGTATTGTCTACCTATATAGTCATTGGAAATTTGCAATTGAAGAATATACAGTGATCTTAAAATAGTTTCATTTTAATCAAGTTCAGTTTTTCCAGAGTACATATCCATTAAATACTCTTCAAATTCCTTCATAATTTGATTTTCTCAGGGTGCTAAGCTGCTGCCCAAAGTAAATCACAACATGGGGCCATGTTGCTCTTTCCTGCTTCTAGAGCATTCTCCAGTGCACAGATGTTCTGTTCCACCACATTTTCCTCATCGAAGTTCAAATAAGATACTCTTATTTCTCTCAGGTACTTCAGGAATCTCAAGATTTGGGTATGGTTAGTTAAAAAATGCAAACTGTTGTAAGCATATTTGTTTCTGACCATTTCCCACAGATCAGCTGATATGGATTTGAAGTTCAAAGGCAAATGAGTCAGTCCAGTACTCAGACCCCTACCCAGTCTGGAAGGTCCGTGGCTCTGTCCCACCGGCCACAATGCCTCCCAATGCTCACGGTCTGTGCTTTATGTGGTCACTGCTCCCCAGCATTGCTTCCTACTAACCAGATATTCAAAGAACTCATGTTATACTACTTTCCTACTTTCTTATATTTCTTTACTAATGCATGGTCTTTGACTTTTCTCAGACGAGTAACACTAAATAAAGAGCAATTTTGCCTGAAGATACACTTTACCTCAATGGTTAGGTATATGGAATTAAAATCTTATGTGAAAAAATATCTGATTAAAATCACTCATAGGTTATACAGTAGCAAAGAGCAAAGTAGTGAGACATTCATAGTGAAATATATATATATATTTCATATGTGTATTTCCGTCTCCCATTTGTGGGGAATGAAGTCACCCTCAAATGTCTTTACCCTCCACATATGTGTGAAGGGTGTGTGAAGGGGAAAAGAGAAAGAGGCTCAGGGGAGCTCTGACAGTATACACTGCAGGGAATCAACTTGAGCACCAGCTGGCACTTGAGTGTGTAGCTGTGGAAAGACAGCCACTTGCTGTGCTTGGGCAGGCTGGCCCCTCGCTTTCCAAGTTCCAGTGAGGAGGGTTGTTCTGAGACACCAAACTGAGAGGACCAGATAGAGAAAACGGACTTAGGAAAGTGCCTAGGAAGTGAAGATTTTTCATTGATTTAAAATGCTTTTGAGGAATTGAGATTTTATTATTTCTAAATATTTGGGGTAAAGCTGGTATAGAAGTTGATGATTCTGACAAAAAACATAGTTAAGTAATTATAGCAATTTGACATTGTCACCACATCCAAGAGTGTAATCCATAGGCTAGTATTACATCTTGTGTATTTTTAAAATCTTATTCTTATATTAATTCATTTGTACTATGTTTCACAAGAGTGTCTTTCTGTCCACTGCAGATAGGGGAAAGAGCTAGTTTTCACCATGGACTGAGGACTCAGGTCTACTTGTTTGGGTTCTTGGAGGAGAAAATGATCATGTTATTATAATAATTTGGTAGGAATTTATTTAGAATAGAAGACATTCTTTTGAGAGTAGGAGGAAAACAGTAAGAAAAGAAGTAGATGTGTATTTGTTTGAAGAGATGGGAGTACAGAGTTGAGGAAATTAAACATAATGTCACTTTTCTCTAGGAAATGTAAAATTTCAATTTAAAACTGAACAGAATAGTCATGGTTTTAGGGAACTGGACAGAGGAAAAATAGAATAGATGGTGTTAGGAACAGATCATAGCCAAGGGCCTCGAATTAAGTTGCTGTCCTTTAAAAATCTTGTAGCTATATGCTACTGTTTTGTTTCCTGTAATTTCCAACATCTCAGGTATAAAGTTGTCCATTTGATTGATCAGAAGTTGGCATTTTGTGGATAAAAGACAATGGAAAACAGAGAGTCCTTAATAAACAAAGATGTGTAGTAGGTGGAGATCAGGAGGCTATTAAGTGCCAGAAACGAAGTTAAATTATGGGTGGAATAGTCAAATAGAAAGAAACTAAAGAAAATACTTTTTATATACAGCTAGACAAATAATTGTCTGAACATGGCCAAGGGGACATGGGAAAATGAGGAAACTGCCATTAGAGTCTAAATCTTAAAAATATGAAAGAACTGAACCAGCTCTGTTTGAGAAAGCTACTGGAGGGGCTGAATCTTTGAGGAGTGAGGAAGCGGGACTCGAACATCTCAGGGAAAGCACGGAAGGAGAGGACGAATTTTATGATGTGGCTGAAGGTATAGAAAGCTAATAGATAATATAGGGGGAGTTTGGAAGAGAAAATGGAAAGAAGAATCCAGAAGAAAAGAACCCAACACATGAAGCTTTGACAGTAGGTGTGCACGTTTGGGGAGTGGACCATTGCATTTGGACTAGTTCACAGAGGCTTCTAGAAATGAGAGGCATCGGTGGTTGACTTTTCTGAAGGTATGGGCTGGCCATTCTTAATGAGATCCCAGATTTGGACTAATAAAATTAGTCCAAAGACTGTAGTCACTGGTCTGTGTTCAAAGATGTTACTGTGAAGAATGCTGTTATCTCATATACCAAGTAAAACCTTCAAATAAAGTATTATCCACATTTTGTACCTAAAGCCTGATACGATAACCTGGATCATTTCCAAGGTAAGACTTGCAGAAGGCTCAGTCAAACAAATAAAATACTGATTTTACCATTGATTAGGATAAGTACATATTGAATCCTAAATATACGTTAGCGGTGAAACAGCGGTGAGTAGCTAAATGTTGGTATTCTTATACCCCACTGTCAACATGGTATAGACACATCATCTGAAAGATACATCAAGTATCAGGTGCAGATTTATAAAAAGAACCAAAAGTCGGACACTTCATGCATCAGAGGATTCTTTGTCGAGAGAGGCATTTTTGGCCCGTGTGATTTTCTTAATGTTGCTTTGATAATATACTGAAGGTATATTCGAAGCCAAGAATAAATATTGAGGTCATAGAAGCAATCTAGCCTGTAAGTGGGCCCCATCTGTGAAGTCAGCACCTAAGGACACATCACTACATGCAATGAAAGGTGTTAAATTGCTCTGGACAATTTTTGTGGTTAGGTAGAATATAGTATTGGGTTGGTCAAAAAGTCCATTTAGCTTTTTCCTCAAAATAAAAGACATATTTTTCATGTTCACGAATAACTTTATTGATTTGGATACTGTGAGTTATGTCAGCTGTCTCCCACATGGTATGTAACCTTGAATGTTCTCAATGAATGTCCTGATTTGATTGCTATCGACTTCAGCTGGTCTACTGGACCAGGAGCATTGTCCAGCAAGAAATCTTTAGCACAAAACTTCACAGACCATCTTTGACATGTTCAATCAGTCACAACACCTCCAATCACTGCACAAATCTTTTGTTTTCTTTTGCATTTCAGTTGTGTTTTTACCTTTCTTGAAATAATAAAACATAATATGCTGAAATGTTGCATTCTTCTTCCATTTTCAATATTAAAAGACTACATATTTTGCTTATTTGTTTGTTTTGTTCATGAATACAATGAATAGCTCTTCAGTGGGCAGAGGAGAGGGGAGAGGGGAGAGGAGGAAGCAAAGAAGGGGAGCAGTTTAGTCAAGGAACTAGCATGGAAGAACCATGGACATGGACAACAAGTGGGATTGACTTTGTGGGGGGAGTGGATGGGTGGAGAATGGGACAGAGGGAAGGAAAAAGGGAATGGATGTTATAAAGCGACAATAGAATTAAATTTAGAAAAAGACTACACAAAAATTCACCAGTTTTGATAAGTTATTTTTTAAATGCATGTTGACATGACAGCTGTCACAATACAATCTAACAAAATTGTTTTCAATGAAGTTAAAGACAACTAAGCACTACTAGAGACATCTTAATGAAAAAACCAAATGAACTTTTTGGTCAACTCAATAGATCAAATAGTTAAGGATTGATTAAGACCCACAGATTTCACAGGTGGTTTATTAGAGGGAAAGGCACCTGAAATCAGTGTAAAGAATGTGGAACCATTTGAAAAGAACTCAGCTGATTTATGAATATCTGCCATACAGCAGTTTCAGATTTGGCCTTTTAGAAACAATGCAATATCCATTGCTCCTGGGAATAATATTACAAAAACATTAGACATATGGTAAATAATTCTGCAAATATTAGGGCAGGATTGGGGATTCTGAATCAAACTATCTTAATCAGAGCATTCCTTAGTTTTGGAAAGTGGATTAGCTATCTTCTCTGTAGTCATTGGACTTTGCTTGAGCTGATTTCTAGAACTATCATGATGTGAAAAGAATTGAGGGGCATCTGTGACCTGACCTTTCCTCCCACTGGCGTCTTGCAAACAACAATGTCCCACCTGGATGAAGCAAAACACAGGCCTTCCACTGACATGTTTTGCAGCCTAGTTTTGATGGAAATAAAATAATGACTCAGACTGACAGTGAGCAGAAGAGGTGGAAGAGGGAGAAAGAAGAGGGAGGGTCTGTCTACTCAAGAAACTAATACAAATGACCCATGGACATGAACAATGGAGTAAGGATTGACTGTGGGAGGGGGGTTGGGGTAATGGGCAGAGCAGTGGAGAGCAATGGGAGAAAATCTGGGACAACTAGAATAGAACAATTAAAAGAATGGAATAAAAAAATAAAGAATCTTAAAAAACTTAAAATTTTTTCACTTCTTTTATAAATTTTTTCCAGCTGACTCCTATAAATACCATTTAAAAATATCCTTTTCGAAAGTTAACCATTTTTTATTGTTTATGCTCCTGCAGTTGCCACAATTTTGCCCCTTTGCTCTCAACCTCCCACCTAACCTCCCACTGAGGAGCATATTGCTAGTGGCCAGAATGGCCTGTCTTTCTGCTACTTACATTCTGAGAATGCAAATCAGGTTTTGAGTCAGATCCCTAGGAAGATCAAAAATAAATACGGTAATTTTAATTCTCTGATTTAAAACACAGAAGCAAAACCTTCACACTCTTAAGCTCCACAGAGATTACTTATGCTATTACTGTTTAACACCTGCAGCATTTCCATTCATTCATTCAGCTTTTTACTGAGCATCATCTCTGGTGGTATTTCTGTACGAAGTCATGTTTGCAGGAAGTAGTATTATATCATTGATATAGACAGGAAGTTATTGCCCAAGGACGTTCACCTTGTAGATGGAAACAAAAAGCCAGGAGATCGGAATTAACCAATAGTATTGTCTGCTTGATGAGGAAGTTGAATGAAGTTGCACTTAGATTGATGCTACAAGCCACCCTTAATGAGAAGCAGTGGCAATGTGTAAATCAGACCAGATGTTTACTTCTTGGGTTTGCGTGACTCTCTACAGATGTATGTGCTCCATGAGAAAACAGTCTTCTTAATCCAAAAATTCTGCGAGCAGGGTTTTCACGGGACTGTTAGTAATCTCAGCAACTGGTCTCCTGTGACAACCGTGCCTGTCAGTTGGCATGTATGAAGAATTATCATAGCTCAAGAGACAATCAGATTGATCCCCAGCATTACACACACTTCACATTTGCACCTAAATCAGCACTATGTACATTATTATTACGTTATCTGGCAGGGCAATAAGTCAACGTGGACACACATGGACTTGACCACTTGAAATTAGCCTCTTATACTAACCAGAGGCAAAATAACCAATTTGTCCCTTCCTCTTCCAAAGTTAGCTTTTAGGTAGCTCCAAAGAGTGAGATAACATTTGAACACACAGTGTTAAAGGCCATGGGGAGATTATTTGTGAAATTAACCACGTAAGTAGGCTATTACTGAGCATTCTCTATAGTAGACATAGCTATAAATCTTGGACAATCGTTGTACACTAGCACTGTGAGGCTGGGAATGGAAATGGGGGAGAAGGGATGCTTAATTCTAGGTTTTGTTCTGTTATACAAGTATAACACAATAGGGGTTCAGTAATCACAGGAAGGCATAAACAAACAAATAAGGAAGCAATGTATTTTTAGTGTGTGATGAAAGACCTTATTTCTCTAATAACTTCCTTTATAAATATAATGGTTATGTTTCTTTGGAAAACATTTCAGAAATAATAGGATTTTCCTAAAGGAATTGGTGAATATTAGCATATTTTACCTTAATTCACAAAGAAAATATAATTCCATAAAAAGAAAGTTGAAAAGTCCTGAAGTTCAGCTTTACTAAGAATGGACCTAGTCATCTATAACATACCAAATTTCACTCCACAGTCTGATCACCAGTGCTGTGTGCTTCTAATGTACAGACTTGGGCAAAAGGTTTCTAATTGTTATCATTGTCAAAGAATCAGGTTGGCAGGTGATTCATTTCTTGTTTGATCCAAGAGTTTATATTCTGTACCTTTACCCTGTTTTCCAAGAATACAACATTTGCACAAAAGACATAGTGAACAATTTTGACAGGAAATACTTAGGCATAAATATAGAATTCTACTACTAAACAGAAAAATTATAATCCATGGTGATTTTTTTTTTACTTTAATAATAGAGACTTTTAAATTGTGTTTTACTGTATTACTTTTAAGGAGAAATGATTAAAGAAAAATGTTAATACAATTTCCATTTACAAATTCAGTGACCAAGAAATATCACAGGTGGTAACATCAAAAGGGCTTTCTTGTGAGTTTGCCAAATAGAAAAACAAATTAAGAAATAACTTAGAGGAAAATAAAATTCTCAGTGCCTTAAATGATGTATATCGCAGTCTAAGTATCAAAATTAATGATTGGCTGCCTTTAAACCTAGGACCCCAAACTTACTTTTAAAAGGAATTCAGCCTAGTTTGTACATAAAGCAAGATGGTTTTGTTCACTGTAATTACTGTGTCAAAAGCAAGATTGTTTAAAGAAAGAATTCATGGCATATAAAGTATCAAAGTGGAAAATAATTCATTGAAGCCAGATTTGGTGATTTTATAATAGCAAAACACCAATGGTCCTGTCATTTCCCTCTACAAACTTAAGTGTGCATTTCTTAAGAATTACTTACATGTTTCTAAATCAACATACACAATTTGGAGGGCATTTTTCCATTTCTGAGATAATTTGGCAATATCCGCTGACCTTCTTACTTTTAAAATAGACTATTCTTTTGGTAAGTTATACAAAATGCGATTCTATGTATCTCAGGGTGTTCTATCTTTGCATACTTAGCCATAATAAGTTCATGAAACTGTCCATAAAAAGGTCCATGGTAAAGAGTGGCCTGTATCATACAAATACTATAAGTGGAAATAATTGTTTAATATTGTACAACTGTTTTATAACCAAATCCAGAGAACTGTTATCTCCAAGGTCACACTGTTCGATATCCACAATATAGCTACGAGTTAACCGCAATTAATTCTCAGCTATGCTTTATATTTTACAATTAAACTCCCCACTAACTCGCCTATCTTGCTCCCTCGCTCTCAGACAGCTTTACTGAAATGCCCAGAAGCACAGTCCATGAAAAACAATTGGCAAAACTGCTGTTTTCAAAACATGACTCAAACACTTAACGTAGGTATGCATGTCACTTCTCCTCTTCCTGGAGCACCCACAGCTGGGTGCTACCTTAGTGCCGGGTGCCCCTGTAAAGATGCAGAAACGCAGCTCTGTTTCTCGGTGTTCAAGTCCTTCTTGTCTTGCTGTCGCTGCCAACACTCTATGCTGTCACGGCCTCCTGACATCAGCCGTGGTGTTGACCCTGCCTGTCGCCCGCAGATTTTCCACATGACGTACGACCTGGCCAGCGCGGTGGTGAGGATCTTCAACCTCATCGGCATGATGCTGCTCCTGTGCCACTGGGACGGCTGCCTGCAGTTCCTGGTGCCGCTGCTGCAGGACTTCCCCTCGGACTGCTGGGTGTCGCTCAACAACATGGTGGTGAGTCCCACGGGGCGGGGCGGGAGAGGGTCGCCTCCAGCAATGGTGACAGGACGCTCCACGTGGCCTCCGTGGTCTAAAGCCAGGCCTTCTGTTTCTTTCCCACGAAGTGGGAATTAATTATGGACACGTCGCAGAATCCATTTTTAGACATCTTACTCCGTACGTGGAGGCATTTTCGTTCAAAGGGACACGTACAAACATGCCCCCACACAATCACGGCCCCTCCTTTTATCAGCGCCTGTTGCTTATAATACCTTCTTCCTCACACTCAATTCCGCATCTACCACGTTCAACATGTAGACATGCGCCTCAGTATAAAAGTAAATGAAATGGGTGTAGCCTGTGATGATATTTCAGATGGTACCTCTTTCTAGGGAAAACTTCAGGTAAAGGTACCTTTTGAATTTTACCCTAAATAATATGTAAGTATTAAAAATCACCTTGTCGGGGCTCAGTGGATTGAGCACCAGCCTTCGAACCCAAAGGTCGCTGGTTCAATCCCCAGCCAGGGCACATAACCAGGTTGCAAGCCAGGTCTTCAGCCAGGTCTGTAGCTGGAGGCAGGTAAAAGGCAACCATACATTGATGTTTTTCTCCCTTTCTTCCTCGCTCCCTTCCCATCTCTCTAAAAAAGAATGAATAAAATCTTTCAAAAAATGTGAGGTATAAATCCAACTTACAAATTATATCCATAGTCACATAAAGTTGAAGAGTATATGTTTTGATCTGCATACTGCAACACTCACAAATGAATTGAAATAGTATTTAACATATAGATTTTCACAAGTATTCTCCTTATGTAAGTTCTCATATTTCCTCTAACCTTACATTTTATTTCTTTATGTTTTTAAGTTACATTTACAGGAGTGACATTGGTTGATAATATTATATAAGTGGTTTTATAAGACATCATTTATGTATTCAATTGTGCACTCGCTACCAAAGTCTGGTCTCCTGCCATCACCTCATGTAAGACCCCCTTCACCCTTTATCATACCCCACCCCCTTTTGTAACTACCATTTGTTGTCTGTATCTGACTTTCTTTTTTTGTTTGTTCATTTGTTGCTTTTTGTTTTATATCTCACACATGAGTGAAGTCATACAGCTCTTGTCCTTTTCCATCTGATTTATTTCATTCAGCATGATATTCTTGGGATCCATTCAGTTGTCACAAATGGTAATATTTCATCTTTTTGTGGCTGTGTAGTATTCCATCATACATATGTATTCCAGCTTCTTTATTCACCATTGGTCAAAGACCACTTACGTTTAACAAAACATTGTTAACTGTGCATTAAAATAGCCTTTTCTTATGGATGACATTTTATAGCAGGTAAATTTTAGAAGATTTTCGCTAAAGTTTGACTTTGGCAGAGATCCAATACCCTTTCCTTTTCCATAATATTTTATTATTAGTTTCTTGGCTTGTAGAAATGACATGGACATCTTAAGAGTATACATTTTTCCCTAATAATTTTAGCTCAGGCATTGTATTTGAAAGAAAGGTTTATATTATTACATTTTAAGAAGTATGGTCTGTTTTTCTTTCTTTTGAATTTTTCTGCCCACCTATTTTCTCCTCCTCCCTTTCTCCTGTTTTTTCCTCCATTTCTTTCATCCCTTTCTTTGAAAACTGGTATTCAGTTGTATGCCTCCTTCATTTCATTCATTCTGTTGAAATGTCACTGCTCCACAGGTCTCCCCTGACCACCCTATGTAATATATTACCGAATTTGTTTATGTTTTTTCTTTAAAAAATTTAGCAATGTACACACACACACTTGTTTGTTATTTATATTTTTCTGTATTCCCCACACTATAATGTAAGTTCCATTAGGCTAAAGAATTTGTCTCTTGTTTCTGTCCTTTATCTGCAGTGCCTAGAACAGTGCCTGGTGCATTTAATTTGCTGAAACCTAGTCAGTCAACACTGGAAGTTTATTTGAGAACTGATCTATATGGGAGATTCTGGATCCTAAACACAAAGCTCACCTTTCAAATCTGTGAAATCTCTTTGACTATAGATCTGTCACTTATTTATCAATGAAGAAGCAAAACATAAAATAGTATTAAAATACTCAAAAAGAAGGAAAAAGAATGGGATAAAAACACTAATAATATAGCCAAAAGATGATTTATTCTTGACATCAATTGATATTTAAGATTTCAAATGATTATTATTTTAAATTTTTCCTAGATATCTTTCAAAAAGTAACAATTGTCTTTTTTTTTTTTTTTTTAAAGATTTTATTTCACCACTTTTAGAAAGAGGGGAAGGGAGAGAGGCAGAGAGGGAGAGAGACATCAATGTATGGTTGCATTTCACCTGCCTCCAGCCACAGACCTGACTGGAGACCTGGTCTGCAACCTGGTTATGTGCCCTGGCTGGGGAATCGAACCTGCGACCTTTGGGTTCGCAGGCCGGCGCCTTAACCACTGTGCTACCAGCCAGGGCCACAATTGTCTTTATCAAGAGATTATCTTGGGTATCCACAAACTGCATATACCTGTATAATTATAATATAGGGCACTATACCACTTATTGTACCTAGCAATAAGCATACTTAATGAAGAAAAAATGGACTGTTTGGTCACTTTTCTTAAATGTATATGTGTGTGTTTTTAATGTAACATCATCAAACCTTTATTATGGCTTGGAAACCTTCTTTCCTGATTTGCTTCTTATTCTTGGCTGCTGGTTTACTTTTGAAATTGTATTATTTTCTTTTTTTTTTCCTTTTTTAATTTTATTGTTGTTGTATTCCATCCATCCCCTTTTTGCTTCCCTCTGTCCCCCTCCCACCCACCCATTCCCCCCAAAGTCAACCCCACCTGTTATCCATGTCCATGGGAGTATTTTCTTTTGCATTTATTTAACACTTTCTCTATTTAACTCTAACATAGAAGATTGGGAACATTTAAGTCTACATTCAGTTATAAAGACCAAAAAATAAGTGAACTTGTGGCTGTGATAGGAAGGAGAAAAAAATCATAAAAAGACATTTTTTGTATCAATCAGGAATCTTGATGGTGTTATTGGATGTTGGAGATATTATTGTCTATCCTAAAGCTATTGTGTTCTAGAAAACTTCATCACAACAAAACAAAGCAAGATGCATTTTCACATGACAAAAAGTCATAAAGAAAAAGGAAAAATCCAATATAAGAAAAAAGTACCGCCCTGGCTGGTGACACAGTGGATAAGGTGCCAGCCTGCAAACCCAAAGGTCACTGGTTCAATTCCCCAGCCAGGGCACATAACCAGGTTGTAAGCCAGGTCTCCAGCTAGGTCCATGGCTGGAGGCAGGTGAGAGACAACCATACAGGGATGTCTCTCTCCCTCTCTCCCTCTCTCCCTGCTCTCCTCTCTAAAAAATAGTAAATAAAATCTTTTAAAAATTAAAAAAAGAAAAGAAAAAGAAAATGTATCCTACATTTGTGTATCCTGCTCACTATATAGGAGCCCTATGCTTTGAAATATGCTATTTTACTGTCCTTACAAAGACACAGAGAGGTAAGCACCATCATCTCCGATGTTTAGGGGTGAAGCTGATTATCCCATGTCCTATGACTACTGTGGATTGTACAGCCAAGATTAGAATGCCTGTTGATCAGACTCCATAACTTCTGTTCTAAACCACCTTAGATTATCTTGTGTCACGAGGATTATAAAGAACAATTAAAAATAATGAAAGATGAAATCTTTGGTCACAGCACACCAGTTGCAGTAGAAGGTCACTCAAAACTCGACATTTGTGCTGACTCTAAAAAGTGGCTACACTGATATGAGATGTAGATGTTAAACAGAATCAAATTGGGAGGCAAACATTGAGAAGCCAGACCAGGATGAGTACAGGATGTGACTAGTTATTTTTGGTTATGTGTTTAAAACATATGCAATGTCAATTTGATGTTGATACTA
Organism: Noctilio leporinus; assembly: GCA_004026585.1. Lineage (NCBI taxonomy): Eukaryota > Metazoa > Chordata > Mammalia > Chiroptera > Noctilionidae > Noctilio > Noctilio leporinus. The sequence goes on from PVIW01002559.1 coordinate 94,245, forward strand.
AATTATTTATGATAAAGCTTAGCCAACTTTTGTGCCTTCCTTCTTTTCCATATCTTGCATTTTAAATGATTTATATTCTTAAGTATTAAATCTTTCTTAATCATATTTACATTTATATCTATATCTATATAGGTATGTTTTAAATTCTCTTTAACTGTATTTACATTTATCTATAACAGTATATCACTAGCCAGTTATCCATATATGATATATGATGAGAAACTCAGAGTCTATATTATTACTATACTATATCTTTAATGGGTAATTTATTCAATGTAGTTTTTCTTACAGTAACTGTTTTTAATCTGCATTTCATTCCATTGAAGTAGGTTCAATTCCTCTCAGGTATTTCCTTTGTAGTCTTCATTAATTCCTCACTAATAGAACTTTTTAAATGTAATTTTTTTAAAAGTCAGATGAACAACTATGGTTATGACTTGCAAAATGCTACTTGAAGCCCTGGCTGGTGGCACAGTGGATAAGATGCCAGTCTGCGAACCCAAAGGTTGCTGGTTCAATTCCCAGCCAGGGCACATAACCAGGTTGCCGGGCAGGTCACCAGCCAGGTCACCAGCCAGGTCCATGGCTGGAGGCAGGTGAAAGGCAACCATACATTGATGTCTCTCTCCCTCTCTGCCTCTCTCCCTTCCCCTCTCTCTGAAAGTAATAAATAGAATCTTTAAAAAAAATTATTTAAAAAATGCTACTTGAACTGGGATTAATCTTGCTCTGCACTTGTAATATTTGCTTTTGTGTTATTGAATTATAGGATTCTAACTGAACCAAAATCTTGGATTAGTCACATAATTAATGTCTAATGTAATTAATTTTGAAAATCTTGTCATTCCCAAGATATTTTGTGACTATGATTTAGGTGTAACACACTGAAATTGTCTTAATTCATTATTGAAAGGATTAGAGGTAATGATTTCTGGTTTAAATTCCAAATATGAAATATTTATTTTAAGAATCTAAGAAAGTGAAAGCTATGACACATTTGAACTTGCATATTAAAGTTGATATGAGTTAGGGAATGACTTTACAGAATAAATAAAGAAGGATTTGTAGGTAAATAATATATTTCTAGAGCCATGTTTCTCTAGTTGAAGTCTGCAAGTTTATTCTCAGGGAGTCCACAATTTCCCCCCAGCAATCTTCTAAATATTGGCCACAGTTTGAAAGTTTTCACTATAAGCATATTATGAATCTAGGGCCAGCTGAATACCTGAACTATGGTGTTGGATTTACTTTAGTAGTTGCAGTGTGTTGTCTCATGAGGTGCTATTTAAAATAATTCTGGCTAATGGGTCAATAAGTCAACAACCCGTTTATCTCAAACAAAAGCTAAATAATGTATTAAATGTAGTACAACATTTTCACTCTAGTCAAAAGGGGAAGTGGGTTGGAAAACTTAATCACTTCTTACATACATAGTTCACAGTTGTACTGTATTAAACTACACACTATAATAACTAGTATGATAACAACCCTATATTTATGTTGCATGCAACTATTTGGTTTCAGCATCACCCATCACAATGAATTCACACTTAAGATATTTCTTGTTATTATTTTGTCAGTATTTGCTTTTTGAAGGTGCCTTTGTTTTAATTTTACAAGATCTATAAGAAAAAGAAACATTTCTAGTTTTATATTTGTATTTATTTGAGTGATATCATAAAATATTTAAGCCTACTCTGCGGTCATGGATTATATTTTGTTGGGATTTGAAGGAAGCCACCCATTATTTCATCCTGAGAGATGCCATTCTAGAAGGCAGGCAATAATATGCCTTCTATGTGTATAAGTAGCACAGAATTTCTATGCCAACCTTATACCTGTTGCTAGTAAGATAAATTAAATGGATAGTTATCAACAGTATTTGAAAATTATATATAAAAGTTATGCATTTTAAATATTCTTCCTTGGGTAGTTTTTGCTTTAATGATTTGTGCATCTAATTATGTCTTCAAAAATAGGTAATCACTTGACCAACTTATGGGCAATATAACATACATAAAATGCAAAAAGTCCAAATTAGTGAGCTTCTAGTGCTTTCCAGTTCTATAGAAATAAGGTAACAACACATTTCGGGGAAAATGTAAGATGTATAAACCATACTATCTGAAAATCAGGGAGGAAAAGAGGTATAAAATGGGGGGAAAGTTCTAATTATTAGAATCACTGTAGAGAAAATGATGGATCTGATTGGAAAATCTAGGTAACCACCCAGTTTTATTTTCATCCCAGGCAGTGTGACAGAGACACTTACTAATGACCAAATAGTCACACTGCTCGGTTCCCAGCCTCCTTTCCAGTTGAATGGAGCCCTGTGACCCTTCCAGTCTCTAATTTCAATTCTTAGTTTCATTTACTTCTTGCTCAACCTCTGCCACTCGCTCACGCTGCCTTTACCACCGAAACATTTATGGTGTTAGGCAGATTGCTTAAGTTTCTTGGTCTTTGGCTCTGAAACAAGTGTGTATTTTTATACTTTCGATTAGGTACCTGCACTGAGTACCAGCTTTGTGCCAGGCATTACTGACTATGCAGTAGAGAACGGGACAAAAATCTCTCCCCCAGTGATGCTTAACACTACCAGCTTTCATTCAGACCACTTCTTTCTAACCCCTGAAAACTAAGGAATTATTGTAATCATGACTCTGCAGGAATGTATAAATTGAAGGAATAGGCACTTAGGTGCCATTGGTAGGAATTTGAACTGAGGCCCAGAGCTCCTGCGTCGGGGGCTAGAGCCAGTGAAGTGCACCCTCTTTCCACCTGCCCAGCCATGGACACTGGAAAATGCAGCCGATCATGCCGCCTCTTTCTCACTTTTTCCCAATTCTGCCACCCAGACAACACCACTCTTCTCTGATTCACGCAATGGTGTGCTCGTGACAGCCGCATGTGGACTGGAAAGTCAATGAGAGGCATCAGCCAAAGGCTGGGCGACACAAAATGGGCAGACCTTTCTTTCAACTAGTATCAGCTAGGTTTGGATCAGGACCTTCAACGGAGTGGAGACTAAGCCACGTCAGTCAGGGCTTGGTCTGTGACCTATAACAGCCTCAACACGTGTGCTGGGAGGCTAGTGTAAAAAGAGCTGTTTGTAGATATCTGCTCTAAGTGAATGACTTGGAGGACAAAATACATATACCATGCATTTCCTACTCTCCATACACAAGTAGAACACGGAAAACTAGGATGACTCGGTTATCCATTGATATTCTAGCAAGTGCCTGAAGACAAAATTAAAATAGATTCACTTATTTTTTACAATGTCCAATTAACTACTTAGATAATGATTGAAAAAATATAGAATGGAGATTATATAACTAAGAAATGGAACGAAAGTATCTTAATTGAAAATATCTTTATTCTCCCTTGGAGTCTAGCAATGTATTTTAAATCTGTAATTCCATAAATCTATTTCATTCTATAAATTAGAAATTGTGTCATAGGATTGATTTTTTTTTTCCTAAGTAAAATGTATTGCTTTAACAGACTGTTTAAAAATCATGACAGAAGGTAACTAATTTGCTGACAAGTCACTCTATGCCTTTAGTGGGAAAAAGAAAAGCATTGTTAGGTCCTGGTCCTGTGAGTTATAATAACAAAGTAGGTCAGCATCTTGCTGAGTGCTGGGATTCTCAGCCACTCGGTTTCCACCTAATGGGAAACCAGCTGGTGATGTGTCTCTGTTGGGTTAGAGACACAACATCTTCTCAAAAGAAACAATTTACACACTGTGCTCCTCCTCAGATATGTAGTCATTTCTGGGAACAAATATACAGGAATAAGTTCTCACATGGTATCTTGCTTTCAAAAGAAGTATGCATTTACAGAAAAGTTTTAGCATGAATTATACTCTTGTATAAAGCAGGATAAAGGATATTACTTAAATTATATATTGGCTATGACTACATTAAGTTGCTTTACCAGGACCACGATCAGCACCTAAGTTCCAAACATGTTTGTTCTTATATGGACTAGCTCTTAAGTTTTAAGATACAAATGACTAGAAGCAGCATCTTCTAGCATAGGCAGTTTATCAGATGAGATCTAAAGAATATAGGCCAGAATCCTTAGCTGGTCCTCTCTATGCTTTGAGGGTACAGAGGTGGGTCCAGGCTGACCAACACCTAAATACTCTCCTAGTATTACCAGCCAGGTGCCTCAGAAACACGGCTCCACCTAGACAGAGTGCATAAACACCTGGCTCTTCCATACTTCACACTCCATGTTTAGGGTGATGAGCACATCCCTCAGTTGGCTATAGCTATTTATTTTCATTGTATAAGCTTGATAATGATGAAAAATTACCTAAGAAAATTTGAGGATTCACCATCAAATTTTTGTAATTCATAAGATCTACAATAATGAACCATAATATATTCTCTGTATTCCAACAGGATTTTCCAGAAAGTATCACAAGGTCAACAAAATGTTTCTCTAAATATATTCTAAAGATAAAAATAAATATTGCTTATAATATTTACTTATAATGTCCACCAAAGCACTTGTACGTGTATACACAGAGCAGCTGTGTTATCCTTGGCCATTGTGAGCATTGCAATGGTCGTATATCCCTGCACCTGCAAGTTGGGAAGGGCTTCTGGCAGAGAAGTTGTTCATTCCAATTGTAGTAATATGAGGGCATAATTCAGTGGGATGATCTCAATTTGCCATGAACTACATGTTTGTCCTTTAGATTATTTTTTTAAACAAAGTATTGTTTTCTAAGTCCAGCTATTGATTCTTTTTTTTTTAATCATTTTTTTATTCTATTAAAGCTGTCCGAATTTTTCCCTCTTTGCCCTCCTCCATCCATCCCACCCCCACCTCCCACTCCAGTGGTCAATTCCCACACTATTGTCCATGTCCATGGATCATTCATACATGTTCTTTGACCAGACTCTTATTTGTGAACATTTATTTAGTTAAATGGAAGTATAAGATGCTTGGAAAATACCATTTCAGGTGGTAACCATTATTAGCTCCCCACTGCTCCTGAACTGAAACTAAAGAATTAATGCTCCATCAAATGACAATTGCATTCAGTCTACCACTTCTGTGTTTTGGCTCTCAACCAAGTTACCAATTCCCAAAGGAAAAGAAAAAATGGAAGTTTGGCACAGGTTACTCATCAGTAAACAGTAGGCAAATGAAAGTAAAGATTTTATGAATCTTCAGCATTTATGGAAGTCATTCTCTTGAAGGTTATATTCATTTGTAGTCATCAATGTTATTATTTACCTATAATTTTTAATTAATTTATGAGAAAATTAAAGCTTTTTAAAATTGCCCTTTATAAAAGATTTAAAAATACATAGATTTTTATGCAAGGAAACATATAAACATGGAAACCTTCTAAGTGATAGAGCTAGATGAAGTTTATATATGAAAATCTGTGAGAATGACATGCAATGTCTTTTAATGTACATCTCTATCATTCAATATGTATCATAATACATTGTGTGACCCAACCGATTACCATAGTAGTTCTATGGGAATTAAGTCACAAAAAAACTGAGGGAAAAACAAAAAGAAGGATAAACGCATAAGTTTACAGGAAAATGAAGGTAAAGTTAGAAGTTAAGAGATAGCCAACTAGCGAATACAGTCACCCAAATTACCTTTCTCCTGGGGTCCGTTTCTGCCATCCAGGCCATTCAGTACCAAGGGGTACGCACCTACTTATCTCTTTGAAATGTAAATTCTTACTGGTTATCTACTTTTATTCCTGAGATGATGCTTTTACACTAATTTAGATCCATATGTAAGTTTATTGATATGTTAGATAAATCGAGAACATTATGACATATCAACAGTTGACCTGTTTTTCATGAATCACTTTTCTCAAAGAACTCACTGCATTATTTAACAGAGTATTTAAGTATTGAGAAAAGATTAAAGTACACCTAAATATTGTATAAACTATAAAGAGTGTGCCAGAAAGAATGGAATTATATAATATTGAACAATAGAGATTTCACTATTTCTACATATAATCTTTTTAATTGTATTAACAGGAAGCAGAGGCTCATCACTTTGCAGTGTTTTTCTTCATAGTAAATCTTTATACTGTGCAGTGGAATTTACTTCATAAAACTAGATCACTTATTATAATAGATCACTCTGATAAACACATTGAGAAACTTAGAAGTACGTGGCTATCCTTCAACAAACCATCAATATTATGTCTTATAAATATTTATTCTCTATTACAATAAGAAAAAGTTTTAAATTATAACAAAAATATTATTCTAGATTAAATTAATCATTTGCAATCTTCCAGTTGGAGTACCATCTGAGAAAAAGACAGACTTACTGTCTAACTTACAGAAAGTAAGAAGTTGTGTAGTTCACAGCTGACTTGATCAAAAATGCCTCTAATATGATTGGAATCATCTGCCTGTAAAATTGCTGATTATTTTTACTGCAATCAACTTATGGAAAATTGAACCTATAGCTTCCTAAAAATGCTTACATCTTTATTTAAAGATAAAAGAGAATAAATAAGTCAACTCATTCTATGAATTTTAACTTATGAAATAGCATTTTTTTAGAGGATGCAGAACAAACTTTACTGAGAAGGGTGTTAAATTTATATGAAATAAACAACCAATTAATCAAATATCAGTAACCCATAGCATTCATTAATATTAGTTAGACATAGCTAATTGAAGCCTTAGATAATCAGGGTTTTTGTTTGTTTGATTTTTTACTTACTTTCCAATAGCTTGGTGCAAAAGGGTTCATTGGTAAGAGAAATGGGGAAAGTTTCTGAGATTTATTCTAAAAATAATTCTACTATGGAATTCATGCAGGGTTAGCCCAATTCAGTGGCCTAGACTATTCTTCTTTGTAGCATACAACAGTTGACTATACAGTAGTGATCTGAAAATATCTTGAGTATCAAATAGTTACTTAATATAGTTTATAATATTCCATTTACCATGACAGGAGAGAAAAATTTTTCACTAGCTTTTGAAACCAAAACATTCTCTATTATTACCAAGGTCAACTAAGTTAATAGGGAAAATCATAAAACTTTGTTCTCTAAAACTATTATTTTAATATAAAACATGTGAAATTTGAACCCATCAAGTGCAATTAGCTTTTGAAAATATTTTTTTTTTAAAAAATGAAGTTAATTTGATCAAAGAGTATTAGGTAAACATTTTCTGACTTAACCAGTCTGATTTCAAAAGAGCAAAGTGAAGTATCTACAGAAGCCAACCTAGTGATACAAGTGTGCAAATTAGACCAAGTGCAACACTGAAAGCAGATGGGGAACAAGGGCTGCTCCTCAAATCCTTTTGATAATTATGTGGAAATGAATGCCCAGTGATGCCCAGTGATGCCCAGACACCAAGCAGGTCATTTGTTTCCAACTTCTGAGATTAATTAGAGTTGGTTCATGTGGTTAAAACCAGGATGATAGGCTTTATCACTGTAAGTATTGGCCTCTTCCTTCAGACGTGGGCTCTAACAGGAGTTGTCCCTTCTGCCCCATTTATAAAGGGAAAAACAATGAGAAGCACTGAGAAGAGTGAGAGGAAGAGAATTGGTCCACATTAGTGTTTCAGCCTGGACTTACAGCCCTGCTCACATTAATTTGGATTTCTCTTACATGAATTTAACTGGTTTGGCAACTTGTCTAAGTAATATGATTAAATTACCTAACAGCTATGATTTGAAAGAACTGGCCCAGAAAAAAAAATACATAAATACAACTTTTAAAGACACATTTGCCCTGGCTGGGAAGCTCAGTTGGCAAGAGCTTTGTTCCAATATGCAAAGGCTGAAGGTTCCACCCACAGTCAGGGCACTAACAAGAATCAAACAAAGAGTGAGTGCATCAATAAGTGGTACAACTGATTGATGTCTCTCTCTCTCTCTTCCTTCCTTTCTCTCTCTCTAAAATCAGTAAGTAAAAAGAGAATTGTTAAATTCAACACTGAGAGAATTCTTTGTCATTGCAAGGGAAAAAATAACGCATTGGCAGTTGTGAAAAACAGTAGTCTCATACGTTCACCGTGCAGAGTGTGTTGAGAAGGGTTTTCTCAAAATTAAAGTTATCGTGTTCCTTCTTCCTACCACTGAGAAGTACCTGATGAGCAATCCATTGATTAATAACTCAAGATCTAGAACTTTTCTGCAGCGATAGGCATAGTTACACTACCCAGCAGACCTGCAATTCAAGGTTTAGATTCTAAATATTCCATATAAAGGAGAATGTTATGAATTATTGATATTATGCCCTGACTGGTGTGGCTCACCTGGGTGATATCCTACAGAGTGAAAGGTCGCCGGTTCAATTCCCGGTCAGGGCACTTGCCTGGGTTGTGGGTTCCGTCCTTGGGTTGTGGGTTCCATCCTTGGTTGGGGTTCTGTCCTTGGTTGGGGTATGCACCAGAAGCAGTCAATCAATGTTCCTCTCTCACTTTGATGTCCCTCTGTTTCTTTCTCCCTAACCTTCTCTCTAAAAATAAATAAAGAAAATTACTGGTTATGTATCATTACCCTTATTGTCAATGAGAAAATCAAAAATATATCCACTACCTTATAAACTTATCATAAGAGAAATGTTCTTCAGTTGTAAGTATGTAGTATTCAAGCTGGATTAAAAAAGATTTGGAAGTGTATTTATTGTGTACAATACCCCCTCACCCCATACCATAGGGTTCATTTGCATCCACTTACTTGAATTTACTTACGATGCACTCATAGCATGTATGTAGCAACTACCTACCTACCTACCTACCCATTTATTTACTTGTTATTATTTTACTTATTTTAAAGATTTTATGTATTTATTTTTAGAAAGAAGGGAAGGGAGGGAGAAAGAGAGAGAGAAACATCCACATAAGAAACATCAGAAACATCGATCGGTTGCTTCTCTTATGTGCCCCCGTTGGAGACTAAACCAGGCACATGCCCTGGGCTGGCCATGAAGTCACTCACTTTTTGCTTTGTGGATGACACCCTGCCAACTGAGCCACACCAGTAGGGCCATTTGTTTATTTTTTGAGAGTCTATTTGTATACCTTCAGAGGTCATGGGAAATAGATTGATAAGAAAACAATGTCCTGCCCTCATGGCTGTCTCCTTTTCCCAGGAAGATGGAAGATAAAACAAAGAGCCGCAAAAGAGTATTTCAGACAGCACAAATCCTATTAAGGGACCAGGATACAGCAACCTGGGTCAAGCAGATCAACTTGAGGCAGAATGGTTTTCAGATGGCACCGCTGAAAAGGTGAAGTGAGACAGGGCTGTCAGCCAAGAGCTCAAAGCAATGAAGGCCTGAGTTATGCAGCTGTTTGGAAGGTGACATGTCCAGGATGAAGGGACAGACTCTGCGTAGCTGACTGGTCTGGCTGGAGCGGAGGGATGGAGGAGGACCAAAATGATGTTGGGAAGACCACCAGAGGTCAGCCAAGTCCCGGAGGGACTTACGAAGCATGCGGAGTTGGGGGTTATGCTCTGTGAAATAGAGAGCTCAGTGAGCCCCAGCTGTCTGAACTAGGAGAGCCCCTTCCAGGACAGAAGAACCCAGAGGAGGGAATTCTGGTTTCTTACAGGAAAAGCTGCAGCACCAGGCACGGAGGTGCAGGTGAGGGAGGAAATGTCCAAGTCAGTTGGCAACAAGCCAGTGGGGGTGACAGAGCAGCACAGAGCTGGGCCGTGTGTGACCAGTGCCAGGCAGGTGGGCACAGCACCACCCAGCAGCCCAGCGAGCTTGGCCTGACCGAGTGAGGCCTGGCCGTGTGGTAGCAGGAAGCACGTGGCCTGCGCAAGGAAGTCACACTGATCAGAAAGCACGGGACACATTCCCAGCGTCGCGGGTGGAAGAGGGGCCTGGGTTGCGTTGGCGCCTAAGAACTTAACGTAGCTGTAAATATCAAGCAGACCTTGTGCTACTCTAAGGTGAAATATTTTAAGTAGACTCATTACTTCATTATGTTAGGCAGTCAACAAATACTTATTGATTGTCTGCTGTGTACCAAGCACTGTTGTGAGACCATTTTCCCGCCCTGGCAGTCCCTGTTCTCACTGAACTTGGTACTACAAAAGGAATAATGGGATGCAAGCTTGGTTTTCCTCAAGGATCATGTCTGGAGAAGAAAATCCAAAACAAACGTTTGCTGTCTGGCAGTCTCAAAGCCCGTTGATTTATATTTCTATCATCATTAGTTGAGAATCGCAACATTTATTCCAAAATGAAGCGGATTCTTCGTCAATCTACATAATGATATAAAATGTTCATCCTTGATTTTTCTTTTTCACCTTCCTTTTCATCGCCATTAATAGCCCTGCTTCTAGAAAGTCCTGTGAAAGTAGCCTGTGTTGCATTTATATCAAATGAGAGCACCAGATACCCATTCTAAAATGCTGCTCCCATCATAAAAATCATGACCTGCCGGTGTGCTTGCCATCTTCTTTAACTGGAGAGGATCTTCCATATCCTCTCTGTCCCTCTCCCTTCTTAGGGGTACCCAGAATAAGTTCATCCATGATGTTCATCATTGTAGACTTTGGCCAAATACCTCCCACCCTACACCTTTGCATACTGATGATTCTCTCACTTAATTTATTACCTGGAAAGTTTCAGCTCTTCCCCTTCTGCTTATACGTACTTTAATGTCTGTTTTCTGTTGATAGAAATTCTTCAGTTTCCTTTTCCTTCTGGATACCTACTGCCTAAGTTTATCCAAAGTTCAAAGGATAATAGTCTTTTGTTTCACCTCGGATAGCTGTCAGGGATGCTCATTGCAGCACTGTTAGCCTTTTGAGTAGAAATAGTGCTGGGGTTACCAATAGACTATAAACTTGTACACCTTTAGGAAAGAAAAAACATACCACTTTCTCCATAACTCATTACTCTGTCATGAGGCTCGAATATTATGTCTATAAATCTCTCACCAGCAACTTAGAATTTATTTTTTTATTCTCTCCAGAGAAGTGAAACGCACTCTCTGAGTTGTAACCCGATGCCTGCTCTTAAATCTGCTGTGCTGAACACACCTTGCAGGAAGGAGGAAGTCATCTTTGTTTTCTCTGACCTGGGGCTCCTACAGAATGAGCTGGTGCACCACACCTGGGTTAGCCTTTCCCCTCAGGCCACATTGAGTAGGTTTGAGGGTAAACCTACAGTTTTTGTAATTTGGCTCTGTAATATTTTTTTCAATCTGAATTCAGTTAACTGAGCACCTCAATACACCAGGGACGTGGGGAGTCTTCCATGCACAACGAAGACTGGAAAGGCATGTTTTCCCTTTTAGCTTCACATCAACTAAAGAAACCAAATAGTTTGAAGAGCGAAGACTTCCTGAGCATTTTGACCTTCAGTGAAGTACCTGAAAATTGCACCTGTTACCAGGCTAGCCACAAAAGCGGAGGTCGGAAGAGAAGTCAGTGCAAACAGCCGTGTGCCTTCGTGCCCGGAAACAATTCATTGACTAAACCTGCCTCATTCCTGGCCGACAGATCAGCCAGCTGTTGTGCATAAGTGACATCACTGGGGATTTCATTGTGAGCTCTGCCTTTTTAAATTAAAATTTCCCTACGTGCAAAACAGAGAATTCGATGAACATTAGAGTTCTGTTCTGTTCTCATTTAATTATGCAGGGGTTTATAAGAAACAAGAACTATTGGGTGATATTTGTGTATGTTTGTTTCTGTTTCTATCTAGAAGTTAAAAAGCATATGTACTTTGTCTTTGTAGTGGCCCAATTCTTATTTACATTGCTGTCCATTCTTTTGCCCTTCTTCCTAAACCATCGGTCCTGGATGTCACCACTGTGCCTTGACCTACTCCTTTCTGCAGCCTACCCGCTGCCCCTCCCTCCCCTGCACTTCCCGTCCCTCTGTTCCTTGATGGTCTCAGTTTCATGTTCACTGCCATGTACCCAAAACTACTCCCACTGGGTTTCTTGTGGATTTCAAAATCCAACGAGGGCCTCTTCCAGCACCTCAAACTCCAGTGATCTTATCCCCCCTCCCCCACCTCAGCGATCTTCATACAGACATTCTCATTCAATTATTCTCCCACTTCCTGCAGGAAAGATAAGGGCTGTCCCTTCCCAGCCATTAGCACCAGGTGGAGTTTCTTTTGGTGGATTGCCAGCGCCCCAGGTCAGTTCTGGGAGTGAGACAGGGCCCAACGGGTGACCTAGGGGCCACCTCACAGGGGCTGCCGGGCTCGGAGATGAACCATTCTTGGTCACCCCTGCCCCCATTCCAGAGTCCTGAGAAAAAGAAATGTGGGCTTATTTTATACCAAAAAGTTTTAGAATGACTTGTTATATAATGTTACATAGTTCTCATGGGTGACTGTAGGGACAAGATCTTGATAATGTAATTAACTTCCTTTCTTATATATGTTGTGACCCTTGGAGTGCTAGTACAAGCATCAGTTTTATTGTCACTATGAAAGAGATCCCCCCTCTTAAGGATATTTTTTAATTTAATTTTACTATTGTGTCACATCCATTCCCTTTTTCCTCCCCTCTGTCCCCTTCCCCACCCACTTACTGCCTACCAAGATCAATCCCACTTGTTGTCCATGTCCGTGGTTCTTCCATGCTAGTTCCTCGACTAAACTGCTCCCCTTCTTTGCTTCCTCTTCCCCCCTCTCCCTCCCCTTTGCCCAATGAAGGTCTATTCATTGTATTCATGTATCTGGTTCTGTTTTGCTTGTTTGTTTGTTTTGTTCATCATTGTCCTGTAATTATGGTATTTGTCTTTCACTGACTGGCTTATTTCACTAAGCATAATACTTTCTAGTTCCATCCACTGTTGTTGCAAAGGGTAGGAGTTCTTTCTTTCTGCTGTGTAGTATTCCATTGTGTAAATGCAGAAATATGTTTACTGATACTTCTTCAAGGCAAAGGAAATAAAAGAAGAAATAAACAAATGGGACTACATCAAACTGAAAAGTTTCTGTTCAGCTAAAGAAAACACCAGCAAAATTCAAAGGGAACCAACTGTATGGGAAAACATATTTGCCAATGATACCTCAGACAAGGGTTTGATATCCAAAATATATAAAGAACTAATTCGACTCAACACCAGGAAGACAGACAGCCCAATTAAAAAATGGGCAAAGGACCTGAACAAATACCTCTCTGAGGAAGATATACAAAGGACCCAAAGGCATAAGAAAGAATGTTCAACCTCACTAGCCATCAGAGAGATGCAAATTAAAACCACAATAAGATTCCACCTCACACCTATCAGAATATCAATCAACAAATCAACAAACAACAAGTGTTGGTGAGGATGCGGGGCAAAGGGAACCCTGGTGCACTGCTGGTGGGAATGCAGGCTGGTGCAGCCACTGTGGAAAACAGTATGGAGTTTCCTTAAAAAACTAAAAATGGAACTGCCATTTGATCCAGCAATTCCACTACTAGGACTATACCTGAAGAATCCTGAAATACCAATTCATAAGAACCTACGTACCCCTATGTTCAGAGCAGTGCTATTTACAATAGCCAAGTGCTGGAAACAGTCTAAGTGCCCATCATTGGATGATTGGATCTTAAGGTTATTTTGAAAGTTAAAAGAGATGATGAATTTAAATGATTTAGAACAGTTATTTGGCCCATAATAATTTCTTGTTAATTTCTGGCAATTATTACTTTATATAGTATTTTCCCCTGGGTATAAAATGTTCTGTTTACATTTTTTCTCAATCCTCTGTTACTTTCTTCTGTTTTCAGATTATATAGGGGTTGGCAAAAGTAGATTTACAGTTATAATACAAATAAGTTATATAAAAATTAATAAGTAATAATACAAGAATACACTTTTGTGTGCTCATAACTGTACACTTACTTTTGTCCACCCTGTCTATAAAATATTATGTTCTATATAATATATTTATACTAATAACATGTTGAAAGCTTTTATTTTGGTCTTTCCTATACTTTCATTTCAAACTCAGATTTTTCTCTTTCATTTTAATAACTAGTTTACTAATTTCTGCCTTTATTTCTTTCTCCTGTATCTCATCCTCAGGCAAAATTCCATTTTCAAAAGCTGCAGAGTAGTAATAAGGTATGAATTTAATAATTCATGAAAGATTAAATTGTTACAAAGCATACACAATGTTTAATTGAAAAAAGTGCAACTGCCTTTGTTAGTATTAAGTCAAAATTAATAATTAAATCTGTATACAAATCAGTTGTTCCCCTCTTGTTGTAGAGTTTATTAAAATAATGCAATTTTTTAAATTTATAAGGAGTACCTAGTAAATTAGAATGACTTGAATATTTTTTTTAAATGAATGTTTTTTCATTGCTTCAGGTTAGCACTAAAATGACCAAAAAACTGCCAGCCTAACAGGAAGGGAAAGCAGTGACCTACATGACCCTTACTTAACATGAATAATCAAAATAAATTTTTTTGAATAGTCAAAAATTTTAATAAGAGAAAATCAATAATTATTAGCCCTGCCAAGCAGTATTGGACCCAAGCAGGAAATCTGAAACAGACTAAAAGCATTTATTTCTAAAATCAAATTGTGCAATGTTTCTCCATTTTTACATAGTAAGAATATGTAAAGTGGTTTTCTTGTTGTTTAAAGTATCTGCCGGTTATGTTTCTACTGTGTTCCAGGAACTTTGCACCTCATGGCTGTCTCCTTTTCCCCACATTTTCATAAAAGCCAATACAGACTCACAGAGAGAAGTGGTATCCCCAGTGTAAAACAGCTAGGGAGAAGCCAAGGACAGATTTTACTTAAGAACCATCTTACTCCAAAGTGTATGCTTTTCCCACCATGATTTAGACTTTACAGGACAAAAGACATAATGTTCTCCTTGAGATAATGCCCAGAAACTTGGAAAATGTAAAGTAATCAAGTGCCACCTCTATTCAAAAGTCATATTTGTTCCCAGAGCCAAGGGTTCGTGGAACAAGAACATGAAATACTTTGTACTTTCAGTGACTTAGAAACCATGTCATCACAGATTGTACCATGATTTCAATCAGGTAGTTTCACAGGGGTAACAAGTCAAAATGTTTATGACTTAATTCTTAAATTGATATTTTCCTAGTTTTTATATCAAACTTCCAGATGACCTACATTCTTTAGAAGCAATTTATGCTGTGTTTTAATTGTAAAGATTTAAAAAAGAACTTGTAGTCAATATACATACATAAAAATAAAAGCAATTTAGTGGAACTATATGTTAATATACAGATCCCTATCTTAGAATTATCTAACAACCGAATGAATGCAATGATAATAAATTTTGTTCATAAATGATGTCATCTAAATGTATAACTTGTTCAAATCTAACAAAACACTGTGTTTGCAAGCTAATTTGCAGGGGAAAGTAGGACTATCTAAAATGAAAGGTTGAATAAATTCGAGAGAACACATAAGTATTCAGATATCTTAGGAGGATGCAAAAGGATTTCTCTCAGCAGAGCAGTTAAGAAGCTTCAGTGTTAACCGTGAACACAGGAAATTGTGAAGGTATCATCATCATCATCATCATCATCATCATCATCATCAAACTGAAAGCTGGGCTTGAGACCAGCTTTTGATGCAAAATATTTTTCAAAGATCTGCCAGGGAATGGCATTCTGGAGACAGCCAATAGGTGTGTGTGGGCTGGTTTGTTTGTTTGACATTTAAGGGTAGAAAATTGTGATGTATTCAGCTCTTGGTGCCTCAGAAACGGGCAGCTGTAAAAATCAACTTAGGAGAAAACATTTGAAGAAAAGTAGAGCCGGGCGCTGTCAGCTTGCTATGTGGGAGTGGACTCGGGGGACATGGAGGTGCTGAGCCCCACCCCCCAGGAGCCCAGCAAGAGGACTTGTGTATGCCTTTCCCAGGGCAGACATTCGTACCACGTGAATTATACTGCTGTTTGCAAGGATGAATGCACGAAGTATCAGTCACAGTACATATAATGATAAGGGTAGGCGTGCAGTATGAATTACATATGTGTGCGTGTAAGTCATCTTGCTGTGCATCATGTTATAGCTATATCATCCCATGAGCATGTGGAACTTCCCCAGAGTTCACATGGTGAGCAGATCTAAGGGCTTCTGAACTCGCCTCGTGGGGTGGAAGCCGTTTTAATTCCTGTTCCCACGAAGGGAAGGGAGAGCTTGCTGTGACGGATCGTGTACATTAGCTCCATAATGCATTTCTTTGTAGGGGTCCATATAAACGACCCTTCAAGGAGGCAGAGCAGGCAGGTGCCCAACGATTTAGGGTACACACGAGGATTGCAATGTAAGGGTTAAGCCCAGGGACCCGTTGCACTTTTCCTACACACGTTTTCCCTATGCGAGCAGTTACACAGCATCAAGTACAGAGAGAGATGGAAAGGCTGGCTGCGGAGAAGGAAGGCAAGAGCCCTGCTGGTCCAGGCTCTGCAAAGTAACAGTACCTGTTTTCTTATTCCCGCAGAACTACAGCAACACTATTCACCACTCCTGTTTGCCTCCACCTCTGCATTTCTCAGTTTTGTTTAGCCTATGCTTTGTGTGTTCCTTCTGCCATTCCCAAGTGTCTGTTTCAAGCCATCATTATATCTTATTCAGGTTGTAGTGAGAAGCTCCCAGTTAATCAGACATTCTTCCTCCTCTCCTGACCTAGCTCCACACCTCCCCGTCCTTTCGGTAGCATCCTTTATTCAATCTACGAATCAGTCGATAGCCGTCTACAACATTGCCTTTCTTCTTTTACTAAACTTTATTGGGGTCACATTGGTTAATTGGATCAGCAGAAACGAGACAGGGTGCCCACTCTCACCACTCTGGGTCAGCGTTGTCCTGGAAGTCCTAGTCAGAGCAACCACACGTGGCATTTCTAACCCAGAAGCACAATGACCCTAATGCGTTTCAAACTGCAAGCATGGAAGTCACTCAAAGGTTTTCCCCTAATGTCCCAAACATGTCACCGCTCACTACTTCATCACTGTTTCTTTGTCCTCACTTACATGGGACTAGTTTAGTCTCCTCTGAATCTTCATTCTCCTTATTCTCTCTTTCCTTCACTACCATCTTCATAGGAAATGTCCTCTGCCTCATCTTCTCTGCTAAAACTTCTAAGCTACCTTATAGTACATACGGTGTTGCCATCTTCATAAAATGACAAATGATGGCTAGAAATGAACTTAGAGTTTCACATACGCCTGTGATTTAGCTGCAAGAATTTAATGCATGATTTTGAATGGATTAAGTGATTTCGTAATTGTATTTCTTAGTATGAAATAAAATGTCACCCTGGAGTTCATTAGTGTTACGGGTACATAAATCATATAAGCACTTGATTGTGGAAGGCACATGCAAGGTGCAAGCCATTCATTGTGAGCGTGTCCTACAAATCCCTTCAAGAAGGGCCAAGTTTAAAGGTTTGTCATGAAAACCACAAATCAGCATTAACTCAGGGTGTGCTAGGCATTATATGTCAGATAATTGAGATAAATCATCAACGCCATCTTCCCTGGTTTCATTATGTTCACGTACCAAATGCCCAATCTATGAATTCTTAATAAGAATTAGAAGTGACTCCTTCACTGAAAACATATTTCACCATTACTGATGATACAAGTAATGTTCTCTAATACGTAAGATATATATATATATATATACTTGAGCACACAGTATGAGAAAAATGAATGTTTTCCAGAGTAGACAGTAGCAATAGACATTATTCTTCTGAGTTATTTAATCTAAATAAGTGTATTTATTAATGAAGGTAGAAGATTCTGAAGCTGCACTTCTGTATTTTAGATACATTTTCAACATTATCAGTAATAAACAAAGTGAAATAGGTATACTTGGAGTTATGTTAAGGTTTATGAAAGAAAAATTCCCAAGTGCAGTTTGGGAAATAATTTAACAATATTTATAAATTAATAGTAACATTCTGTGCCATGTAACCAGTGAAAATAATAGTTTTGATGAAACTTTTGGAAGATTTTGGCAAACTTATCTACAAAACATTTTTTTTTCTAATTTTAGGTGACCTTACTCAAAAGATAAATATCAATTTTCTAATTTTTACAAAAGCTATTAGTACTTGGTTTCTTGGTGTATTTTAAAAAATGAAACAATATGTGAAGTTAATTCTTAATAACAATTTTAAGGATATTTTATCATTTTAAAGTACTTTTTAGAACCAGAGAACTTGGCAAGGTCAGGGAAAGTAAATATGTCATAGGTAGGTAGATGAAGTTCTTTGAAAGAACTTGAGCTGGGAAGACAAGAGGAAAATAGGAATATACAATTGAAAGAAAGCCCCAGGAGACAGTTGCAGCTATTTTGGAGTTTGGGTATCACAGAGCCTTTCCTGCACCCGGTCATGTGCTGGGCCCCAGGGTAGGCATGTGCACAAGGCGTGGAGGCGGCAGCAACTGAATTTCTGTAGAAAGGAACATTGGTGCAGCCGTTCTCAGGAAATGTTGTCAAGGAAGAGGTAAACTTAAGCTGACGCATGAAAGAGGGGTAGCACTTGAGTTGGCAGAAAGAAAGGGGAGCCTTGCAGACTTGTGAATGTAGTAAACAAAGTACCCCCCAGGAGGAGCAGAAAGGCTGGGGCAAGAGCCCACCTGGTTCCATTCCACCATTCCACCCTTACACCACAGGCAGTGATCCTGCATCCCGCTTTGATCTTAGCGTTTCTTTCATGAACACCTCAGCAACGGCAGAGAGACTGGCAGGTACCTGCAGGAACCTGTGAGCAGCGGAGTTGCCATCAGACCCTTTCCAGGTTTAGCATAATAGAAATACAAAGTGTTCCAGGCGAAAAGGAACCTTAGATTCCTGAAGCCTGTGTTTGCTTGTTCAGAGTGAACAGATGCTTCAAGAAGGTGAAGAACTAAGGTTGTGGAACTGCTACTGACTCATCTCTGGAGCTCCCATTTTTTCGCTCGGCCAAGTTTATTTCTGTTTCTCCGAGTGGATTCTCTTGGTCCACCCGGAGCGCTCAGAAGCCCTGTGAGGCAGGGACCCCTGCAGAGAGCGTATGGGGTTCTCCAATGACAAAGTCCAGGGAAGGTTTAAAAAGCCGCTATGGACCAAGTCGAGAGGGAGGTGTTGGGGCCCACAGGGGATGGCAGGTACCCTGGGAGAGTAATAACGGAACTGCTACTAACCCTGAACCCCCAGCAGGGAGCCTTGCGGATGGGACTGTAGCAACAAGAGAGCAGGAAACCCTGCCAGCTCCCTGTCTTCAAAGAACTGACCACATTTCCCTGTCCCCTCCGGTCACCCACCCTCAGGGCCACCCACAGACTGAAACCAGCTGAACCAGAGGTAAGGGGACCTGGTCCTGCCATCCCTTCTGGTCAGGATCCTGGGCAAAGAGCAGAGGGGTGAAGGGCAGAGGGAGGGGAAAACTCTTCTGGCATGGTGGCATATTCTGAGGTCCCCAAAAGAAACAATCACAACGGTCAGGGAACTTCCGGCTCCCCATTGCTCGGGCACCAGAAGCTTGGGGCTTCTGGTTAGCATCCTCCTGTTAGCTTCTTCATCTCTTGTTTCTCAAGATTTTAGGGTGTTGCCTTCTCCCACAGATGACTGATTCTTGAGCCTGAAGTACCTCCCAGGAACATCTTGCAAGCCCTAGGTAAACAGCCACTTCATAACCTGTCTCAGGATTTGATGAGACTCACCCACCTGGCTGTGCCACGGTTCTTCCAGGGTGTGAAGTAATAACTCGCCGACCCTTAGGTTTGTGCAACACGGGAAGATGGAGTGTGTCATCGACAGCCACCTCTGAGCACCCCCAGACAAGGCACAAGGCAGTCGAGATGCCTTTAAGCAAGCCTGCACTGCCAACGCTGACTTTCATCCTAATTCTTTAAAGCGTCTAAGACATATGGCCAAAGCCAAAGGTCATCATGGGAGCTCCCTGACACAAAAGGACACGTGCCCAAAGGAAGCCCAAAGGCAGCCCTGGGTTCCTCCTAATAGCCTATGACGGACACAGAGAAGTCACTCCAGTGTACATGTGTCATGCAGACTCCCCCGTATTAGTTTTGGGTTAGGTTATGCCAACAGCATACAGATTCATGTATCAAAATCTCCAAATTAAAATAAAGTACTTTTCCAGAGAGGTATTAGAAGTCTTTATTGGCAAACTGGCTTGATTTATATCCTTCCACCCATAGAAGCAATTGATTCCCAGCTGGCCGGTGGCCTTAAGCAGAGCTTTCTTGCATGTCCACAGTTCTGTTTCTCTCCCCACATCTGGGTTCATGTTGGGCCCCAACTGTTGACAGTTATGTGGATTTATGAGCATCAGAGTCTAACTGGAATCTTACCGATATTTTCCTCATGGGCTTGCGAGCCTAAACACTTGACCTTTTTCCTACCATAATTTCATTTAGAAAAGATTGGGTTCTTGGTTTCAAAAGCTGCCTGCAAAGCGATGTCAAATAGATTAGAGTGCAGATGTTATCAGCATTATTTTCTAGCTCAGATGAGCTCTGGGTAGGCTGTTGCCCTCATTTTATACATGCATGTATAATATGTACTTCATTATATATTAAAATAAAAGCAGTGCAATGAAGAAAGCATGTTTAATCTCTGCATATATTATTCAGTAACTGTAGTATTGAACGAATGTTTTCTTTGCTTGCATTTTAACGGGGTGCATTATTATCACTTAAATTCTGTCATTCAAGTGTGGAAAATCAGGACTAAAAACTAAATAGAAAATCAGTCTTCATCTATTTACAAAATCAATTCACAGGCCTTAGTTGGCTTTTCTTCTAAGCTAGAATCCACATGAAACAGCCACTGTAGAATTTTGAGGAGCTCATTTTTCCATATGCAAATTCGTGTGGTAATAATTCCGTATGCCATTTAGACAAGAGGCATCCCATGCCTGTCCACCTTACTTGGTAAAAATATAGTACACCTTGGTACATTTAGAATTTCCACTCTTTTCTTTCTTAGCATTTGTCCAGTGGTCCAGACAAGATTTCAAAGTCCGCCTGACAGTAGTTGTTCTTCTTGCTTGTGGTATCTTTTCCGGGAGGCGTTTGGAGGATTAAAATTTTCCACCATGAAGTCACACACCTTAGCATGGCCTTGATTGTTTTTCCCTGTGCACTAATGAGACCCTGGGTAGCTCTTGTTTAGGAGAGTTGCTTTTGTCTTCTTGGCCAAATTAAATTGGTCATAGCGGACTGGGAGTCACCTGTTGCTTGATGTATTTACGTTTTTGAGTCTATTGAAAAGGCCGAGAAAATTATTGGTTTTGTTTTGGGTGCCACGATTACGCTGTATTTTATTTCATCACCTGCTGCAAGCCATGACCTTGTATTTGTTTTAGCAGTGACACTGGATGTGATATGGTCACTTGCTCTGCCATAAGCATGGCATTATAACCAGCAGTGTAAAAGTTAAATGCTACCGGACCTAGTGAGCACAAACAATAGAGATTCTATCCCTCACTCTGACCTGGAGCTCACTTAGCGCCAACCACTGATGCACATGACTCCCTGGAAATTGCTGTGTTTTTTTTCCAGACTATAACATATTACAGAAGCATGACGTTAACATAATAGGCAGAAAAGTGAATTATTAGTGGCAATGTATCTAACTAAATCCTTAGTAGCCACTTCGTACCTCCGGCCATCCATCATGAAGTCAGTGCACTAATATTTCACGGCCACACGCAGTGGTCCTGCCCCCACACTAAGGGAAAACCCGCTTGCATGTTGTCATTTCCTTCTGAGTTTTGAGTGTTACCCAAAGTCAAACTTGCTCAGGGTATTCAAACTTTAGTGTATTTGGTCCATACATGCGGAATGATTCTGGGAAACCTAAGGTATTCTAAGACTAGGAAACAAAATGTTGGCAGCGCCTTTATTTTTTTTAAATTTATTGGAGGTAATGAGGAATAGTAACAATTCAGTGCCCCTTATCACCAAAGATTCATGCTTGTTTTTATATGGAGAAATCTCTGCCAGTGTTATTATCTACCCTAAGAGAACATTGGAGTATATTGAGGACAATCCTATCTGATTACTTAGGTTTGGAAAAGCAAACATTGTATTTTCAATGTTTTTATAGATATACACGCAAGACTTACCAGAAGCTAAATAGCATTGTATAAACAATGCTGCGTATTTTAGTGTGTGCCCCCCATGGATGTCTTGTGAGATCTTTGAGAACAGATTTTACAGACAAGTCACACCTCCACATGTGAGTAGTGGACCCTGCGTCTTTCCTTCAATGTCAATGCTAGATCTGTCATCCTCGTGGAGGGGAAGCCAGAACCACTTCTGTTAGGTCATTGTCAGTTTCTGTGTATCGATACTGTGCTCCCCTTTCTTCCCTGAAGAGAACACGTGAAGGATGGATGACCCCTGCAGTCTTAGCATGGCATTCGCAGTTTAACTCTCCACATGAGAGCCTGGGAGTTTTAAGCACATCATTGTGAATGGACCATGAGAGAAAACTTTCAAGGAGAGAGATATATGAAAGTATGTCTGAAAATCAGGCAGAGATGCCAACCCAGAGAACAGACACTCATGAGGGAAAGAATACCCAATGCATTTGAAGTACTTTGTATTATTTCCATTTTTATACCCATATTTCACTAGATGCTGTGTTGTTTGTGCCACCTGCTATAAAGATATCAACCGGAGGAGCATTAATCAGACTGCTAAGGACATCTGTTTGATTAGACTTAATTTGAAGTTCACATTTCAATCGCAGTGGAAATACCCTGAATCTCAATGAGAAATGCTGGTCTCCTCCGTGGTTCGGGTGAAGGCATGAGGCTTCTGAACTGCAGTCAAGCGAGCGATGGTCACAAGAGAGAATGGAAACACACTCGCGTGCTCTCATTAAGTCACTTACAGGACTGGGCAAAAGCAGGTTTACAGTTGTTCGTATGGAAAACAATACAATCATTAATAAATAACACAAGAATAACCTGTTTCGTGTACTCACAACTGTAAGCCCACTTTAGCCGCACCCCGTATGTAATTTCCCAAGGTTTGATTCGTCACAGTCACTGCTGGATGTTTGTGACACAAAGATGGTGTGAGTGTCTCTGCTGTCAGGGGCATTGGGGTACGGGTGAACGAAGAGCCACCCCAGTGCCATCACATGACCGATGGAAGCCCAGGCCAGGGGTGGGCATACAGTCATGGGGAGGAGCGATGTTACCAAATGAGCTGCTTCTTGAAAGACCAGCAGAGGTGGCGGACATGGAGGGAGCCCAGGAGCCAGATGGGGCTGGGGGAGGATGCCTTCATGGGACACGGGGAGGCACTGGCTTGCGGAACGGAGGGTGGATGGGTGGCAGGGCAGGCTCAGGGCTGGTGCAGGGTGAGGAGGGATGCGGAGTGTGGCTCAAGAGGGAGGCAGGGGCTGCCTCATGACCTGCGCTCTTGTCCGCCACTCCTTCAGGAGAGTCGAGTTTTAAGGACATCCGTTCTCTTCTGTGTGTGTGTTATTCATTTTCTACTCGAACTTTCTGTCAGTTCTTCTGTTCCTCATAGAGCAACAGATCTGATTTTTCATTCTTTGCCAGCACGCTAGGGAAACCCCATACTAACCCAGCATGCCCCTTCAAGGCAAGAGAATAGAGGAGGAAAAAGAATCCTTTAAACCAGCCCATATTCACCACATGCTGCATTTTCAATGATGGCTAACGGCAATCTCTGGACACACCAAAGCAACAGCAGTGCATCTGCAGCCTTCTTAGATCCCTGTACCCATTGACTCCAGTCTTGCGTCCTTTCATCGGAAGGCCCTGCCTCTCATACTTGCTTTCATATGTGTACCACGGAGCCTTGTCTTTCCTCAAAGAGTTGGTTTGGGGATGCTGCTCATGCCTCCATCCCACGCTGGCCAGTGCTCATCAGTGCCAGCCTTGGGAGTTAACCCTGGACCTTGCTGGGACCAGCTGAGGGACCCACAGTCCATGCAGAAGGCTACTTGGATCTGACTTATAGGCCATGCGCAGTCCTGTAAATCATGACAGTCCTGAGGCAATGTCCTCGCATTACTTTCTTACCTAAAACAGAGATTCACAGGAATTTCAAGCCACTTAGAAATTTTTGAGTAGGGTACCCTGTCCCCAGTTTTCATCTGTAGGGTGATCAGTCATCTCCCTGAGGTCTACTGCTGCTTCTGCTGCCTTTGTGGGGAGCCAGGTGTCACTCAGTCACCATGGACATCACACTGGTAGTCCACAGAGAGACCACCATGCTTCACCTCTCGTAGGAAGGCCTGGGTGGACACACACATACACCCACATCCGAGTACATGGAGATCATTTGTTAAGCGGTGTTGCTGGTGCCTAAAGCAACATGAAGGAGAGAGACTGCTGACTCATTGGAGCAGATCAATTGTTTTAGAACGAGCTTGGAAAACTCACATGTGACTGACTGTCTGAACGTGTTCCTTAAGGTTGGCACGCTGGGCGTGCAAACTTGCCATTCTGCCTGAAATGCTACACGAGGTCTGTCCTGAAAATTTCAAGCCAATGTCAATATAATTAAAATCGTTTGCATGGCCGATACTTGGGGGACAGACGTTGAAGATCCAGCTTTTATAGGAATCGCACTAAGGAATGTGATCCCCTCGTGAAACACCAGTTATGATGCCTCACACCCAACTGGTCGAAGTAGGAGGTGTTGGCGTTAGGAGATATGAAAACTGGCCACAGCTAAGAATCCTACCAAAGGACTAAGAGACACTCCGCTTCTGGTAGCTTTTGCCTTTTTAGTGTGATATATATAGATTTTATCATAAAGAAGTAGAGTAAAAACTGCTTTCTTAAAATAACCTTAGTTTTCTTCTGTGTGGCATAAGGAAATAGCTAGAAGACCCTCATTAGCATGATTTCCAATGGATTCCACTGAAGTTCAAAGGGAGCCAGCTTCACATTTCTATTTTCTTTGGATGGTAATGTCACAGTTGACTGTGCGACAAGTGTCCCTGTACGTTTGTTTTAACTTTTAAAAATTGAAATTTTATCAGAAATAGAAATTGTGTGTATTTTATTACAATAAAAATTTGAACAAAACATAGAAGTGGAAACTATGTCTGAATTACCATTTTCCAAACTTTCTAAGCTGACAGAATTAAATGTTGGAAGGAAGGGAAAAAAGAGAAAACAAGAAAATGCTATAGATTAGTTTAAATCCTTTTCTTTCTGTGTTATAATTTGTTCACTTATGAATATCCAAGTCAGTCTATATTTGAGTTCAAAGATATGGCTGAAAGAAGATAATCGAGGCCTTAAAAAGAAATCTCTATGAATCTCTCTAAAACACAGTCTCTCCCTCCCTCCTTCCCTTTTTTCCTCCCCACTTCCTCTCCTTCACATCCTTCCCTCAAATGTAATATGAATGCAGAATTGATTTATCAGAGACAACTGAGACTCAAGGGATTTAACCTTTCTAAGCAGTAGTCAAAAGGGTATTTGGTTTGATTCCACGATCAAGATGCTGTGTTTTGCCTCTCTTAATTCAATTACTGTTTGGTATTTGAATTTCCTTTGAAGTTGTAGCTGAGATCAGTGAGTCCACACATTATGAAAGTTATGGTTATATAAAGCTTATGTGGATTTAGAAGCCAAAGCAAAATATTCTCTCAGAGCCCGTAATTGACACAGAAGCCTTACATACCAATACACAGAATACACATCATAGGATAAGAGCTTCAAGTTGGGGATTAGGTTTCTAAAAATAACTGTCAGGGCTCAATACTTGATGCTTCTTACACCACTGTACATGGCAGAGGATTTCCCAGGCTTAGCTTGTTGGGTTGCATGATCAATACTCCAAGGTCTAGCATGTCATTGAAGGCCTTTTTTCGTTTGTCTGCAATGTAAGGCCATGCCTTTAGAATGAAGTAAATGTGCTGTTTCTGATTTGCATTGGTATTACTTCACTCTTAAATTAAAAAGATGAATTTTAAAAGTCTTTTTTAGTGTAGCACAATTATTTTTACCAGTGCCATTTATCTTTTAAACCAGTGATTGAAATAACTTTACCCTGGGAGAATGTTTTTATGTATTCAATTCACCACTAATCTAACATGACAATATTGGCCTGAAATAGACAATTCTGTGACATTGTTAAGTAATACACAGATCACAATAGATGCCCACATCATTTTACCCAGATATATTATAATAATTTGACATACACTCTCATTTTGATCATGGAGATGCTTTAATCAGACCAGGGTTGATTTTTCCTCTGAAATACCCATGTGTGTTCAGAGTAGAGGATAGCATCTATGAAGGTACAGTTTAAAACACAGTGTATTTGCAATAGAGAGATATGGCTTTAAGAAGCCATATCTTAATATGGCTTAATATCTCAATAGCACAAGGCCATTGGCAAGTTAAGAAACTTTGACCTTCATCTTTCCTAGTGAAATGAACATAGTGAAGGCTGTTCTAGCTACCATAAGGTTGTGGTAGTCACCAGGTCCAGTTAGATTCTTAGTGTAAGAGAATGTAAACTGAACCCAATGCTTTTGCTGATGATGGCGATTATGCAAATACAGTGAAAGTAATACTTTCAGGCATTGAGAGAAACAAGGGCTTCTTTTTGTTTTTTGATTCTCAGACAAACCAGGGAAGACCTGAGGTGTATTGTTCCTTGCTTATGAGATAAAAACTGAGTTGGGGACCTTGAATATATTGATGTCTGTATTCATTTACTTATGTTTTTATTTTCATCTTACAATTACGGAGATTTGGAAACTCAGCTTTCTTATAAAAAGAGTAAAATGAAATTTTGCTGTGGTCTCAGACAGCTCCAAATTTCTATGAATACATAAATATAAGTCAGTCTACCATAGAAAAAATAAATGCTTAGTGGGTCAACTCTTTTATCTTATTTCACTACCCTTTTTTACCACTGGTAGCGGAAACCCAGGCATAGTGGCAGATCCAAATAGAAAAAGAAAAAGAGAAATGTATTTATCATACCATCAAAATGATATGGGTATGTTAAATATTAATGGCAAATTCTACCATTAACAGGTAGGATTTCAGAGTCTATAACAGGTGAGAGCTTCACTTTTTGGATAATGGTTTCCTTTTAATTTCTTCTTATTTATTTTTAAATTATTTTTTTAGAAGATTTTATTTATTATTTTTAAAGAGATGGGAAGGGAGGGAGGCAGAAAGGGAGAGAAACATCCATGTATGGTTGCTTTTCAGCTGCCTCCAGCTACAGACCTGGCTGGAGACCTGGCTTGCAACCTGGTTATGTGCCCTGACTAGGAATTGAACCAGCACTCCTTTGACTTCGAAGGCCAGCGCCTTATCCGCTGAGCCACCAGCCAGGGCCTGGCTTTCTTTTTAATGTCAACATAAATAACCAAATACGTAAGTTTTTGTCAGCTTACACATTTCTTTCTCTGTCATTTTAATTTTTCTGTATTTTAGTTGTGCCTATTTGTTATAATATATAAATTATAACAAATTTTAATAAATATGTTTAAATTTTATTAAATTTTGTTAATATTTGTTATAATTTATATATTAGTAGAGGTTGGTCTTGTACCAGACAGTAGAAAAGTGCTATAATCATGTTTGTTAAATTAAAACACGCACACTATTAATCAATTCAGACCCTCATTTACAGAACATTTTTAGGTGGAAAACACCTAAACACATTATTTATTAGCTGTTTTATGGATAGTCACTTTGTGTGTCAACCTATTTTGTAAAGCCATGTGACACCATCTGTCTGACAAATGGACATATGCAAATCCTCTAGAAAAAAATCTGACACCTTATCCTTTTATATGGTAACAAACATTTGTATAAATAATATGTATCATTAACCACCCAGGGGTGAAAATCAGGCTGAAATGATGTCAGGTCTCCTGTTTCATTCATATCTTTGGTGACCACCTTCTTTATTAAGAGCATAAGTTTGAGCCTAGCAAAATTTATTATACTTTTTGTTTTCAGTTTAATTTCAGTAGTTAACATTACCAGGATGCTAAAACCTCTAGACTTAGTGAGTAGAGTTAAACAATTTCAGAACGCTATCAAGAGATGATCTAATTTGTTGCCCATCGGTACAGAGCTGCCTGACTAAGGCCCATAAAATTAATTTAAAAGTGCATATTCAACGACAGCGCTCACGAACTATAACACCCTTGCTTAGTTTGTTTTGGCCGGGTGCTGAGAGATGACACACGACCCTGATTAGAGTTTCCCACCGAACCTGCCCCTGTGTCCTGCACCCCTGTCGTCGCTGGGGGTTCAGCCTCAGGCAGGGAGCTCCTTCCAGAAAACTCTTCAGATTCCATAACAGGTAGGTGGCTCCACCCAGGCTCGGAGGTCAGAGGGCAGGAGGAGAGCCCTTTGAGGGCTCTTGGCCAATAGGAAAATATAAACATGAGCTACAACTGTAAGACCAAATCCTCCTCTTGACCCCAGTCTCTCCAGTGGTGCATCCCCAGGGGGTTTCCTCTGATGAAAGCCTGAGGTAATTCTTCCTCTAAATTCCCCAAAGGTATGGCAGAGGTTCCCTTCCGCTGCTGGAAATGAAAACGTGCAGTTGGAAGGATGTCTGTGCTGCTATGATGTTCTTAACATTCTTGAAGTTACTGCCTTCTAATTCTCGTGAAACCTACTCACCTAAATGGTTACGGAACTCTGTGGCTGTGCTATTTGGAATGCAGAGGTCTTGTGCTGTGGTTCCAATAAAACAATGATTGAATTCCTGCTGTGCCCCTGCAGGTGTGTGACTTGGGTCCATTTCTTAGCTTTTCTAGGTTTCGCACTTCTTACCTTTAAGAACAATATCGTGTTTCAAGAGTATTATGAGGAGCAATGCGATGGTGTAATAGTGTTTTGCAGGTAGTTGGGTGTTCAGTGCATAAGGGAGGAGGGCCTAAGGGGACTACATGGTAATAAAAAATATAATAAAGATTACATTTTAAAATGTTCAGTG
This sequence comes from Noctilio leporinus, assembly GCA_004026585.1. Taxonomy (NCBI): domain Eukaryota; kingdom Metazoa; phylum Chordata; class Mammalia; order Chiroptera; family Noctilionidae; genus Noctilio; species Noctilio leporinus. The sequence continues at coordinate 123,182 of PVIW01002559.1, forward strand.
GATATTAATGCCTTCCATCATTTCTTTATATTTATGCATTATATGTTTAATACTTATATGTACAAAAATATGTAAAATATATTTGCTTATATTTACTTGCACAAGAAAAGAGATAATGAAAATATTTTTCTTGAATTACTATACTTGAAAAATTAACTTACAGTCTTGCAATAATGTCTGATTTGGGGCCTTTCTATAAGAAGTGTTAATGAACTCAGTATACAAAATGGGTTAATATGAACAGTATGTTAAAAATAATTTATTGATTTGTTTTATCTTATTTTAAAAAATGCACCAACATTAAGAGAAATATGGGGAAACTATCCATGATCTCAAGCACCATTGAATTTTAATTTACAGATCTGCTTGATGGAAATTTTTTATTTTATCATCATCATTGGAGCAGGAAACTGCACTTAGAACTCCCAAGATTAAGTGCCCAGAAAATAAGTCTAGACGTAGCTCTAAATGATCACATATTGTTCATTATATGGCAACAAAAATTTAGTTATGTACAAACTTTTTATTTTACTCCTGAAAACTATTTGAACCCTCCTGTCACCCAAAAGGGTTGTTGTCACAGGTCTGAATCTTTGTAAGTGGATCACAACACTACAAGTAAGAAAAATAAATTTCTCCAACTGGAAATAATAATGTAATTGCCTATCTAATTTTTTTAAAGTGTTATTGCTAAAACTCATGGCATTTAAATGATTTAAACATATACTTGTATGCCAAGAATCCAAGAGCTTCTACCATGTGAATTGAAGGAAGTACTTCAATACTTCCTAATATACTTAAATGTTTAATTTAATGCACTTAAATATATATATTTCTACTGCAGAGGGGCAGCTGAGCCCACACAGGGTCGGGCCTGCAGGCACACATATGCATGCCTCAGCGATCTGGGCACTGTGTGTCCCCAATGTGGCCCTGCCAGATCTCGCCCAGTTGGCAGAGACAACCACAGCTGCAGCTGTGGCCACCATGGAGGTAGGAGTGGCTTCCCCAGGCTGCATAGGCAGGACCCCAGGTGAGTGGCCAGCTGCCTGGCAGACCCAGGGGCCCATCACTGCAGTAGCCCCACAAATAGGAAATCATCCGCCCAAGTTCCAAGGCAGTACCAACGAAGGTCAACAGCAAACCTGGTCAACAAATTATTACAAAGTAGAGAACACATGGACATTGCTGTAAAGCATGTCGGGACTTGTTAGAATTCTTCCTCGTTTACAGTGTCCAGTTTTGAAAATGGCTCCAACATTGCAAAGCAAGTATCCACCAGCCTAGAAACACAGATTGAATTCAAAGATCATCACATTGGATGGGATGTAACTCCATTTTCATGTGAATCTGTAAATGAGCTAATTATTAACAATAATTATTACCATAACAATTGTTGTAATTGAACATGATGTAACAGACTATATAAACAGGAATTCTGGATTCTGTACGAATCCTGAAACTACTTTTGGTTTCCTGTGTGACCTCAGCAAGTTCCCAGAAATGTCAGAGGCAATGTGAAAATGCCATTACACCCATTTAAATTCAATACAGAGGCAGTATTGGTGATGCAGTTGTGCTCCTTGACTATGTAGGTGAATACACGGACCTACACAGGTGATGAAACTGCATGAAACTAAATGTGCACAGAAATGAGTACATGTGAATTACTGGAAGTGAATCAGATTGCTGGATTGTGACATGGTGTTACAGTTTTGCAAGATGTAGCCATTAGAAGAAATGGGTGAATAAATGCATAAATAAATATTATTGCTTATAATTTGCATTTTAACCTATAATTACCTTAAAATAATATTAAAAATCACATTTACACATACATGTAACTGATTTATATGAAGTTATATTGTTATAGAAAATTGTCCTAGAGAATAAACTCCAGATGTATTCCTATTTACATATTAAAATAATTTATCAGAAATTTATTACAATATTGTCATAGCTGACAAAATACTCTTAATGGCTCCAATAACAGTTGCATCAACAGAAAGATCTTTCTTGAAATTAAAAAGTGTCACAAATGATTTGTGACCTTTTTAGCCAAAAGCAACTGATGTCTCTTTCAATTCTATTATTAAAAATGGAAGTGCTAATTGTATAAATTTTGATGACCTAAGAAATTAATTTGCAGAACATTAAGCCAGAACTATTGTGTGATCGATCAAGATATCACAATAATACTATATTATTATTTATTGTGTTGCATATAATTAGACCAAAATATTATTTTTTAAATACATTTTTGTTGTTGCCCACCTGTCACTGTTACACCATTAAGTTTTATAAGTAATAATATATTTTTAAAAGAAAAATATCTGTACGTTACCTTCAATAGTGTTTTTTTTTTCCTGAATTCTGAACTAAAAGGCCCAAACTTTCCATTTGCCCTGGACCTCATAAATTATGTAAGTTCTGGGCAAGGGAGTTTGATGCTTATTTTTGTAGAATTGAGCTTGGAAGAGTTTTAAAATGACATTAAGGATGGCAGCTAATAACTAATCTCAGAAGCCAGCTTTCTTTCCCCAGAGGGTTTGCCAAGATACTGTTTTGCTTATTTTAATTTTTAGTATTTTCTTAAGCCAACAAGATTTTCACCATCCACCTTGCCATTTGAATTTGAACGTACATTACTCTGAGAGAGAGTATCAAGAAAGTCTCTCCATTTAGCGGCCCCGTATTTCAAAATATGTTTACTTTTCTCTATAAGGAATTCAGGATTAAGGACTACTACCCAAACACTATGTCAGTTTGGATTTTACAAATCTAAACCTCCTAGCTTTGGTAAAAGTTCCTATCCATAGTCTCCTCAGTTCTACACCCATCTCAGCTTGCAAATACATTTCCAGAGAATGACCAGATTCCCTGGAGACGCTGGGTGAAGCCAACAACATTCACTCTGGGCATTTTGGGGCGACGCTCACACCTTTGTCCCTGAAGTCACTGCAGTTTTAAAACCAGCAAACCTCAAACAGAGTGGGAAGGCGTAGCTGAACAGTGGCCGATGTCTGTTCCATCGTGCCAGGCAGGCTTTGGTCAGGGGTGGCCAGGGAGGGGTCCTGGGTGCCTGCTGCTTCCCGGGTGGCTCAGGCTGCTTTCCTCTTCTCTCCCTCCAGAACGACTCGTGGGGAAAACAGTACTCCTACGCGCTCTTCAAAGCCATGAGCCACATGCTGTGCATCGGGTACGGAGCCCAGGCCCCGGTGAGCATGTCCGACCTCTGGATCACCATGCTGAGCATGATCGTAGGGGCCACCTGTTACGCCATGTTCGTGGGCCACGCCACGGCTTTAATTCAGTCTCTGGACTCCTCCAGACGGCAGTATCAGGAGAAGGTAATTGCTTTTGTCTCTAATAGCTTCCATCAGCTATTCTGTAAGTTGAACTAGTAGTGTTCAACCTCACTAGACTATCTCCTTATCAGAAATGGAATTGAGAGAAAGCGTTGAAAGCAGGAAAACACTGTCTGCTTTGATAGTGGCAGGTTTCTTCAAGATGGTTCTCCTTGCATATTTGTTTCCAGTATCTCTCATGAGTAATAATTATTGTTTAAAACTCTGAATTTGTATTCACAGGAAGAAAATAGTTGCGTATGTCAAATTGTGTGGTGCTGATTTAAGGCATATTCTTAGATAGACTACTTAATCAAGTCTTCTGTAGCACATGTGGGAAAGATTTTAGTTGATTACATGGGGACAGCCATGCATTGCTTGTGTCTCTGCCTGTTATAATCATAATTCATATTGCAGTCCATCTCCCTAGCCCTTGTGGCCCTTGTGTCTAGATAGGTCACAACACTCTCCAGCCCTAAACCTGCATATTAATAGCTGCTACGGTGCATTCTTTTTTTTTATTTTTTTTTATTTTTTAATTTTATTGTTGTTGTATTACATCCATCCCCTTTTTGCTCCCCTCTGTCTCCCCACCCACCCACCCATTCCCCCCAAAGTCAATCCCACCTGTTGTCCATGTCCATGGTTCCTTTATACTAGGTTCTTGTCTAAGCTGCTCCCCTTCCTTGCCTCTGCCTCCCCCCTCTCCCCAACCCCTTTCCCCCTGACCACTGAAGGCCTATTCGCTGTGTTCATATACTTGGTTCTGTTTTGCTTGTTGTTAGTTTTGCTCAGTATTGTCCTATAATGGGTGAGATCATATGATATTTGTCCTTCACTGACTGGCTTATTTCACTAAGCATAATACTCTCCAGTTCCATCCATGTTGTTGCAAAGGGTACAAGTTCCTTCTTTCTTTCTGCTATATAGCATTCTTATACACTGTCTGTTCATTAAAATGGTTGCTGCTGGAAACTTCTCCAAAGAGAGAAAAAGGAGATGTGGGCAATGATTTAGTTTTGTATTATTTTTTCATATGCTGCATGTCATACATCAGACAGTGCTTGTATTCCTGACCAAACATCAGTACTTCCTGACAGATAAACAAGAATGTTTTATAATTGAAGGAATAATTTACTACCTGAAGCTCTGTTGAATCCAACAGAGTATGCAGTATATACCTTGCCAAAGAGCATTTTAAAAGATTTTATTTATTTATTTTTAGAGAGATGGGAAGGGAGAGAGAAAGAAAGGGGGAGAAACATCATCATGTGTTTGCCTCTCACACGCCCCCGACTGGGGGCCTGGATCGTTACCCAGGCCTGTGCCCTGACTGGGAATCAAACTGGCGACCCTTTGGTTCACGGGCCAGCGCCTTTCCACTGAGCTACACCAGCCAGGGCCAAAGAGCATTTTAAAATAAGCGTTAAAGTAGTTCTAGAACACTTCTCCTGGTGCAGGATCAAAGGTTAGACTTAAAAGCAACCAAAGATTATTTCAGGTTCGCTTTAAAAGTTTTTAAATGCTGTACTCACACAATAGGAGAAAGGAAACCTAGACACTTGGTTTCCTGAAAGGTAATTGCATGACCACCACTATCTCAGGAACGGGTTGGGTATTTTATTACTAATGGGATGAAACAATGAACCCAGAATTGCTTTTTAGGCTCATTTTAAAATAAAGCCTCCGATTCAATTATAAAGAACAAAGCCCATAGTGAGAGAGAAGAAAATGAATACAAAAGTGACTTTGAAAATTATAACTCAAATGTGGGCTAAATTTATGGGGGTTTAAATAAAACTGCAACATAGTGTTTGTTTATATTAAACTATTTCTTTTTCCCTTTTCGTTGATATTTCTTTTCATAAAAATTGCTCTTTTCTGACCTCCTTTTTGTCTGCACCATTTTCACTACTCATTTTCTTAAAAGCAAACCAGTTTCCAGTTTCCAGGACTGTATTTAATTGCATTGTATTTTTATTAAGTGAACTCACCATTTCTGTGTTTTTAGATCTATATAAATCTAGCTTAACATCGAAACCAAATTTATTCAATGATGTAGTCATGGACATCTATAAAGAAAGCTGTTGCAACATTTGTTATAATTGAAGTCATCAAGTTTTGGGTTTCTTTATTAGTTTTATTGGGCTGACATTAGTTAATAAGGTTATACAGGTTTCAAGTGTACAATTTTATGATCTGTGATCGGTATATTGCATTCTGTGCCCACACAGAATGATTTCAAAGTCAAATCTTCTTCTATCACCATATATTTGACCTCAGGAGTGCTTAATAAAGGGCAAACATACTGGGGTGGGATTTCTGGGTCATATCATAATTCTGAGTTTAACTTTTTGAGGAACCACTTATTCGATGGTTAATATTTTTCTTTAGATGTATTGGAACCATCTGCCATGGAGGCCTGAGCAATTAATATTGACATTATTAGCATAGCCATATACCCATGAGTAACATATTTTTGACGTGAAAGAAGCAAGCGCTAACTAATGCCTTTTATAGTGGCCGTTCAGAATGCCCTGGTATTCAGCCCACCTAATGGTGAATCCTGGCTCCGGAATCCTCTCCTAGGTAGAACCCGACTGTGTCTCCAGCACTCCTCAGACCATCTGGCCCCAGTGCAGCCCCATCTGGCTCAGACCTGGTCCACAGAGAAGCTCTCCTGCCTCCCTCCCTGGGCCCACAGCCCAGCCTTCAGCTGCCACCACCACCAGAGCAATGAGAGCCAGCATCTAACCTTGGCCAGCTCTGGGCAGGGGTCAGACCCCAGTGTCCACAGGCTATTTGTGTGGTTTCACATGGGATTCAGGCCCCAGACCCAGGTGTCGCACTGATGTGAAAGTATTTCAGAGACCCCCAAGTGGCTTTCCTGAAGCCACTTGGTCTCCACAGGCCAAGTGTTCAAAGGTTCAACACATGCACCCCTTATCCCCAAAGGACTTGGGAAAGGGACTCACAGCAGACCAATCACTCTCTCCTAAGAGATCTGCTCACGGGCCTGTCACAATTCCCACTGTGCCCCCTGACCTCCGTAGCGCTTTGCTAAGATGGAGACTTCACAGTCTTGATTCTTGGATCACCCTTTCCCATTGTGAACCCATGTAAAGTATGAACCACCCCTTGTACAGACCCTCAGACGAGTACCTCCTTCCAATCTTGCAGGCTTTTATTACCTCAGCTTTGTGCAGATAATGCCAACAAGACATACGTACACATCCATGTATGTATGGCTTATTGTGCTCATTACACACAATATATATACAATTATATCTGTATGTATATTTTATTACATACAGATATCATTGTTTTGTGGCCAAATGAGTTTGATAAGTTGATTAAGACAAGATGCAGTGGGCGGGGGTGGGGGGGCGGGTTTGGCCTAAAAGTGTGTACCCCAAACACTGAACGTGGTGCTTTGACCTGCTTGTCAGACATCCATGTATTTTAAGTGATTAGGGTGCACTTTGGGAAATTCCTAATTAGAAGAGGTCTCCACAGTAACCATGTCTTTGTTGTATCTTTCTGCACTGAGATTGAGTAGCTAACTCCCTTCATGAAATGAAGGTTCTCTTGATCATCAATGTCTTTCTACTACTGCATCTTAGTTATCTTAGTTCTTATACCTGGACACCTCTGGGGAGCCTACTATTATTTCTAGCTCCGTCACTCTCTTGCTTTTGATTACAAAAACAGAAGCTGTTAGGTGTGTAACTTCCCCTCTGTAATAAGCAAGAATTTTAACACATGACATTGGGAATTTAGAGTAAGAGATTTTCAACTCACTTTGGTATACTTGAGGAACATGGAAGAGTTTTGATGTAACATTTGAATATGACCAAGGAATCACTTTGATTATATGCATAAACTTATCCAACTGAACTACCTTTATACTCTGAGTAGCTTCCTGGATGAGTGTGTACACCCAAGGCAGGTGCAGGACTGTTTTGTTTAAAACTATGTGCTTTGTAATGGTAAGAACACAGGAAAGCAGCCAGCACTGCTCTGGGCTTCAGCTATTGATTATGTTATATGAACTTTTTTGAATTAGGCTGAGTTTAACAATGATAAAAATTAAATTGCTAAATTTACCCTTCTCTATAAAAGTTTCTATGATGCCTATTAAAGGCCCTTGGGAATAAGAGGGTAAATAGTCTCCCTCCCTACTATACTTGTGAGTTATATGTAATCTTATATGAAGCCATATTGAATAATGTGATTTTATGTAATCATACCAGAAATGTAATAGCCTAAATCTAAGTCAGTTCAGGCAAATGCTTTCTCCTGTTTTAAATTAGTAACCTATAAATCCTTATGCTTTCCTTGTAAATGAATGACCATAGTCAGGGCTATCACATACCCTTTTTGTCCCGTAGAAATTGTTTTCTATTTTATTTTTTTGAATCAGTCTAATCTTCTAAATTTGACTAAGTTACTGGTATAACCGGAGACAAGCCCTGCTCCCCTTTTCAAGCCACACAAGCGTCATTTGCAAATGGGACAACTGTAATACAACAACCATAAATTAATTTTTAAAAAGAAGCACACTTCAGATCATTGAAAATAAAGCGACTGTGTTCATAGATGTGTTTTCCTGGTCATGTGCCCTTCAAGAAGAATTTGGGTGGAGGAAGAGGAGTAGCGGATTGACTTTTAAACTCTCTCGTGTTCAACCAGATGATTACTGATCTCTCAACTACTCATATGCTTCAGACCCTCCACACCCTTCTTCCTACGCCCGTGTACATTTCTGCACCTTTCACTGTTCCCTAAGTTCTGTCACGTGACTAACAGGGGCCATTTGCCTGCACAAGTCAAGGTCCGATTAAGACACAAACAGGAGTTTTCAGGAAAGAAGTGAGGGTTTATTAGTTGAGGAAGTGCCCGTCACCAAGACACAGGTGAATTAATGCTCCAAGACCTGACAGCCAGTGTCCCCCAGGGCGTGGGTGGGTGATACGGGGGAAATCATTAATCGTGGTGACTGAGGGAGTTAGGTCAAGGTCAGGGTCATGGTCAGGGTCGGTGCTGGGGTTGGGTAGCAGATCATTGCTTCTGGGACTGAGGTCAGCCTTGGCCTTGTGTCGCCTGGTTTCCCTGCTTTTCTGGGCCTGGAACTGAAACACCATTGAGGCCTGGATGTCATCTCTAGTTTGACCGAAACTGTCTCTGGTCCACAGATCCAAGGCTTTGTTCCTAAGATAATCTGACCCTGACCAGAACCTCATTGTCCTGACTAAAGGAGAGATCCTGCAAGTGGGGAGGTGGCGGGTGTGTCAGGGTGCTGGGTGGGTTGGACGCCTAAGGAAGGAAAGGAGAAAAAGTCATATAGAAGAAATGAATTTTCTGTGTGGTTAAAGTTTTGTCCTCTTTGGAAGGCTGTGACATCTTCCCTTGCCATTCCAGCCTCGAGGAGTCTGTTTATTGTGTCCGTTCTGCCTGCCCAGGGGCAGTACCAGCACCACGATGGGGAGATGTGTCCGTGCTAATGTGTGATTCAGCCCCATGCAGAGCAGTCTCAGTGCTGGGAGCTGAGGATGCCAGTACTCAGAGGGGCTGCGGGGAACAGGAAGGGTTGCAGGTGCCCAGCGTTGATTCTAACGTAAACGAAAAAGAGCTCTCTGAACTTTTCTGTCTGCTGCCACTTGAGAATGCATGAAAGCATCCTTTTAAAAATGTGTGATTTATTTGCAGGTAAACATATCGTAAACATGTTGCCTCACGTTTTATAGCAATTGATAATGTGTGTGTGTGTGTGTGTGTGTTAGCATGAACACAAACCACTTTTTAGAACCCTGACCTTGATTTCCCTGTAAGTGTCTCTGATCTGGGTTGAAGTGATTTCTTAGCAGCTGGGCTGATCAGAAGTGTGTTCCGCTTACAGATCTCATGGACCCAGTGAGTGTCTCAGCAGGGTGGATGGGAGGGCTGGTCACTCCTGTCACGTAATTGAGTCTTTCACTTAAAAAAATAAATCCCTGGAACCAGAGCAATGGCAGAGCAAAGAGAAACATCTGGAGTGTCAACCACAGTGGTTTCTCACTAATTCAGTTGCGCTACTAATTTGGTTTATTGATTCTGTAGGTTGTCATCATATTTGTGTTCAAGAACAAGAGGTTTTTGATGTTCTATTGATCTCAACTTTGGAAGAGCATATCAACCCCGTGCTTAAATGAAAAACAGCTTGATCCCCTCATTTTCAGGAGCAACATTCCGAGGGGGGGAAGACACGGCTCTCAATCCCTGTGCATTCAGCAAAATGTTCTACTTGCTTTTCTTGATTATTCATGCAAGCGTTCTTCCTTCCTTTAGAAACAGGAATGCCTGGAGCACAACACCCACATGGTTCCTTAGTGAGCTGGCAAGATTGCCAGTTCTATACCACATCCTTTTTCTTCCTGGGAGCTGAATTTACTGCACTCTGGTATGTCAGCATGCTAGCTAGTACCGACCGGTGTCTCAGGCCGGGGGATCCCGGGACAGGTCTGCCTGTGGGCCGTCGCCTGAGTCATGTGGCCACTTGCACTGCTATCAAATCAGGCTCCTGGAAGCAAGATGACGCTTACATTTTCAACTGGGATGTCATTTTTTACATTAAATAAGTACTGTTAGAAAGAGAGGCACAGAACAGAGAAGGGGTTTGAGGATGTTAATTTAAGGAGAAAAACAGAGTTTTGCTAGTTGTAAATATACCACTCATTTTCTGCTTTTATGCTTTAACATATCCCACTGGGCGATAGAGTCTCCCGTTTTCCTCAGTAATACTTTCTGCACAAACACTATGTGTTCTATGTTGAAATTCCCTGCATCTTTATTGCAGGGGTCCATGGCTTCAGATGCATTCAAAGTGCTGAAGATTTGTCCTCACCAACCCTCCATTTAGCACTTGACAGCTGACATTTATTATTTATTGCACAGCTGACAATCTCTTTAGTGACTCCAGAGTAGAGTTGCATTTTCTACTGTTTTCTTTATTGATTAATAAATAGATTTAATTTTTTTTAGAAATATTTGAATGCATGCGCTCCCTTGAAGTTCTTTCAGGTGTTTTTGTGGTATCACCCTTACGCCCCCTGTATCATTGGATGTAGAGAGACGCTAAGTATATTTACAAGGCAGAAGCTGATCAGCAGGGATCTACTACCTTCCAGGAGTCCCTGTGTGTTACTTGCATTTGCTTAGTCAGATCCTGAGAATCCATTTGAAATGGACCTTGAAGAACACAGAAGAGATCAGCAGACAGTGTAGTCACCATGAGAGAAATGACCCGGTGAAGAGTCCTCATTCGGAGAAGATTCCTGGCAGAGGGAAATAAATGTGCAAAAGCCCAGCCCCAGAGGCAGATAGATGTGGGGAAGGTCTGTGTAAGCGAAGCAAAATCTACCTTGCTGGGGAAAGTGTGAGGTGACAGTGGGCTGTGGTCCATCGAAGGCTAGGTTGGAGTGCTGAGCTGAGGCAACTGTAATGAGGAAAAGGACAGCCCCTTCAAAAATTTAGCAAAGATATGTAGTCATTGAAGCTGTCTTTCCGGAAAATAAGTCACAGCAGTGCGGGAGATATGATGTACTCCTACCTCGATTGTAAAGTTCCAAGGTCAAACAGGTCACTTCATAAATGCTTATTGATGGACTCATTAACACAACCAAGAATGGGAACTTCAGCCTTTTAAGTGGATAGGGACACTCTTGATTAATGAAACTGCTGGAAATGACATTCTTTTCTAAGGAAGAAAGGTCCAAATTGTTTTAGGAGGTAAGATGTCATAGAAGTTGAGTCTCAAATAACCCATGTTTTATGCATTTAATGCATATTGATGGACTGATACTAGATGCTGTGCATACAACGTGAGGAAGCGGACACACGGCTTTCCCCCTGATGAAGCTCTGTGTTCCAGCGGCCAGGGAAGGGGTGAGGGAGGGGCATGACCCCTAATAACAACATTCATACGAAGCAATATATTATTTAAAAAATTGTAAAATGTGAAGAAGGGGAAAGGAAAGGCTTGATAGGAGTTTTTTAAGTCTTTGATTTGATTATGGGATGCATTGGGGTGGGGCAGCAGAAAAGAGTGATATTTCAGAAGAAACGTGAATGAATAGAAGGAAGACAGGGAAGTGAGCAGCTGGGGAGAACCTCTGAGGTGGGAAACGCTGGCCCAGATCCAGGAGCTGAAGGAAAGTGTGCCTAGAACGGAGAGAAACTTGAAGTGACTTTGGATGAGACAGGAGAGATTGACATGCACCTTATTAGGCGGGACCATCTGTATTTTAGCCTAAAAGCTACAAGTCTAGTAAGAGTTTGAAGTGTAAGAGAGGTATAACTCAACTTGCATTTTTGTTTTGAAGGAGCATTCAGTAATGTGCATAACGGTTAGAGGAAAGCCGAACCAGCCTAGCATTCTTTGGCATTAGGCAAATGAGCTGCTGCTCACTTGCAAAGACCCAGGTAGGATTTCAATTTTAGCAGGTGGAACTATTTATTAGGGGGGAAATATTAAACAGGCCATTCCAGGTTGAGTAAATACCACTTAGGGCCCATGAAGAGCTGTTGAAGAGGGAGATTCAACAACTCAGTTGCTTAAAGAACCGTGCAATTTCACAAATAAACTGCCTCAGAGGAGAGGCCAGGTGGCTGGCGTGGCACTGCTCCTGATGGCCATGTTTAGAACAGGTTCTTCCAGGCTGCCCTCCACTGTGCCCTAGGACAGTGCTCTTCACATTTTAATATGCATCAGTCACCGGGAGAGCTGGGTTGGGTGGATTTCTGAATCCCCCTGTCAGAGTTGCTGAGTCATTGTTCTGGGGGTGGGCTGAGAATTTGCACCTCCAAGATCTCAGGTGCTGCTGCTTCTGCTCCTGGTCTGGAGACCACCTGCTGAGGACCACTGCCCGAGAGTGTTGTTCCCAGCCACCTGTTTGAAGAACTAGCTGTCTTCTAGCTCTTGACAAGAGGAAGGGACCTACGAGGAGACGCACTTGACACCCTACTCAGATTTTATTGACAACTTAATCTATTTTGCTATTCATGGAGGCTGATGAAGTTAGTCCAACTGGGCAGCTCTAAGACCAGGTAACTATACAAATGGAAGAGTCGGAGAACAGAGTTCAGTGGGAAACGGGTGCCCTCTGCCTGAGATGCTGGAGCAAAATAGGGAGGCAGAGAAATACTGAGGATTTTCTAAGAAGCAGACATACTTTGGATGGGTCGTGGAGCACTTGAAAATCAATAGATACAGGAGCCATAGCCATTCGTATTTGGTTTGGTAAACAAGGAAAGCCACTGGGGCCTGACTATAAGAAGACAGATACTAGAAAACAGGAAGCTGTATAGAGCAAGAGGTGATGGAAGAATGAAGTGGAGAGAAAATGTACGTCTTGCATCAAGCTGTCTGTTAGAACACTTAGAGTGTGTTATTGAGTGTGCTTCTTAGACGCTGCATCTTGCCTACTCCTGATAATGAAGTGTTTTTAAGTAAATATTGCCGAAGTCAGATTTTTCCCCTCTGGAGAATGTTTGAAATGAGATAAATCATGAATTTTTAACTGAGTATGTTGATAGCGTGAACTTGAAGTGCTATGTAAGAACTTTTGGTATAGAACTGAAGCAAGTATAAACCATTTTTAATTTTATTTAATTTTTCACTTACAGTGGACATTCAATGTTATTTTCTGATAGTTTCAGGTGTACATCATAGTGATTAGACAATCCTGTACTTCACAGAATGTACCAATCTATGTGTCTCAATACTTTCACCTTTTTCACCCAATTCTCCAGGGCCCCCTCTGGTCTAGAAACCATCAGTCTTCTCTGTATCTGAGTCTATTTCTGTTGGTTTGTTTGTTTTCTTTTATATTGTTATTTAGATTCCAGATATAAATGAAATCATATGGTGTTTGTCTTTCTCTGATGCAAAATACTTTCAACTTTTTATTCTGACTATACCAATATTTTACTTAAAGGATTCAAACATATATTCATCAGATAATATGATAGATGATTATCTTCTACTTCACTGCTTAAGCTTTGCAAGTGAAATTACATTAGATTAGTATACTCATTTTCAGACATTTTTTGCTGTCCTCCTACTTCACCAAGTTATTAAAGTTAATGAACTAAAAACTTGGAAGTTACTTAAGCAATTGGGGGCAAACCACTATTAAAGCACTTACCATTAGCATGTTTAATGAAAAATGACCATTTACTTCAGTATTATAGTTTTATTAAATGACAATTAGGGAATATCGAAAATGCCTATTAAATGAGGCAAATAGATGATCCTTTTTCCCAATGAAAACATAAAATACTGATGTCGCTTTAATGTTACGATGTGTTTGTTTGTTTCATGTCCCAGGAGTGGCCCGAGCACTGAATTCTTTTTTAGTTATTGACAGAAATATCTCATTTACTTAAGAGTTCAGATCGCCGATGAGAATGTCTTCCTGGATTTAAGCTTCCCCCTGAATTGGGTGGAGAAGCAACCCGTTAGCAGCATATGCATGGACAGGATGAGACACAAGTGTCCACAAGGAAGCGCTGGCACAGGAAAAGGACAGAAACCACAGCCAGTGGCTAAGAAGCCTGCCACGGGGCCCACGGCGGCGCACGGCTGTGGCCCATGCGCACAGGTCACTTTCATCTGGCTTAGACCAGGCTGTGGTTGGAGGACCTCCATCCCCGCTCTGGGCGTCACCACATTTTGATCAGTCAGATGCATTTTACTGCAAGGAGAGTTCCTCGTATTTTGGTGGCAGCTGGAAGGCAGGTTGTGAAGCTGAGCTGGCGCTACAGAGATGAGGGCTCGGGGCACCACGTGCTGCGGGTAAGAGGCGGGGAGCCCCTGAGTGTGGCAGTCACAGAACCCAGGAGAGGGTGTGTAGCCCCCTCTCCTGCAGCGCTGGAAGGTGCTAATTGTGGGGTTTTGTTCCCACTTGGCCCAAACTTCCACTTGTCTTTCACTTTTAATTACATTGGCCATTCAGTTCCCTCACATTTTACACCCAAATATTTTAGTATGACGAAAGCAAGCCGAAATTGTACAAAGCACTGAAAAGACACCTATAAAAATGTAAACGTTACTTAGAATGTTAGGAAAATTTACAATTGATGTGAGGAATGGTTATTTTGAACTATAGTTAAATTTTTTTTTTTTTTTTCTTTTTGGTTGTAACATCGGGGGTGGTGTTCTCTTTTTTATTAACTTTTAATTTTGATAGGCTCTATTGGGATGGCATTGGTTAACAACATTATACAGGTTTCAGGAGTACAATTCTATAACACATCATCTGTATCTTATATTGTGTGTTCCTGACCTCAAGTCTCCTTCCATCACCATGTACCCCGCCTTTCCCCGTTCCGATCTACCCCCCATGTTCTGCCTGGTAATTAATTATCTGGAAGTTTCCTTTTTGGGAACACTGCATGCAAGCTACAGGAAGTTGTATGCTGGAGAAATCACAAAATTTAACAAATTAAATTTAAAAACCAATTCATTCTTCTTTTCATGAATGCTTCAGAAGACTATGTTCCAAACTTCAAAAATGAATATTCTTTAGGCAACCACAGCGATAGATAAACCCTTCTATTAGCAATCCCAAAAATCTTCATAAAGAATGCTTCATATTTTATTAAAATATTGTAAAATATCCCATTTTTCATCTGTTTTAGATATGAGTAATCAGAAACGGAATTACTCTAAAGAATAACTCTAAAGACTCCTTACCAAGACAATAGTATTTTGAGAATGAGTGTCCCATGGCACTCACCCATCATGAAGGGGTCTGCAAAAACATGCCTGCGTTTTAAATGGCCAGACTGTCATCCAGATCATTAATGCGATGTAGACAACGTTAACATAAATATTCTCTTAACAGCTAATGGCTAAATTTTGTTGGTGTTTCCAGTTCTGGAAAGAAGGAAGAATTTTTCTTTTTAGGTCTCCTTATTATGAACTGACTCTCAACCCACCTTTTCAAGATAGGAGGGCTAAGATCCGGAAAGATTAAATGATGTTCTGCCTTCACAGATCTAAGTAGCAAAGTGGCAGAGATACAAAACACCCTTCTTATTTTCCAGCTGCAGTGAGTCTCAGAGAGATGCACAGGTAATTAAAGAGGATAAAAAGTTCAGAAGTACGATTCCCCAGCCAAGGCACATAACCAGGGTGCAAGCCCGGTCTCCAGCCAGGTCTGTAGCTGGAGGCAGGTGAAAGGCAACCATACATGGATGTTTCTCTCCCTCTCTGCCTCTCTCCCTTCCTCTCTCTCTAAAAATAATAAATAAAATCTTTAAAAAAACAGTTCAGAAGTACTTTACTGATCATCCTCCAAAATGAGATCATAACATTCAAAGAAGAATTCATTGTGAGCTAAAATTACTATTCCAAGATTGTAGCATTTGTAGAAACTAACATTTTTGGAAAAGGTAGTGGTGCTCAGGTGAAACATCAGATGAGCAAATTAATTCCATTGCTTACTGGCTGAGCACCTGTATTTAATGAACTAGATTGTAAATGGGCATTGTTTCCAAATACAAGTAACTTCACTTAAAAAAATCATTCCTCCGTGCAGTTTAGGGGCTGTTGGCTTTATAAACACTGAATATGCACTTAAGAAAATCAATTTTTATGATTTTTCCCAACTGAATAAAATAGCATCTCACAGATTTTATATTGTTGCAAAGCTTTGCTTTGGCTATATTTGATATAGACATCATTCAGATGTCTGTGCAACTTCTTAGTATTTTATTACATTTGTCAATCAAATTTATACACAAACCTTGCATGTATCTGAAAGCAAGAATACCTCCACTGCAAACATTTTTACAAGGCTCCTAGTACTGCCAAGAGAGCTAATGCAAAACATGAATGTGTAATATTCTGCGTTTATCACCAGAATCTCCCAACAGACTTCTAAAGGAGTCTGTTTTTTTTTTAAATTAATTTAATAGTTTCAGAAACTGTGCTATTAATGAATATAAAATTGTAGGGCACAGAGCATTTCACTGTTTGAGAATGTAAATTAATATGTCAATTTCATGGGTTTTACTAACTGCTCTGTCCGTGTTTCTTGGATGATCTGTAAATTCAAATTATTTTCTGGAGTAGAAGTGTATGGAAACATTACTTTGGTTAGTATTTTATTCTTGTATATTGTAATAGTAATATATTTCTGAAATTAAGTGTTTTTGACATTATCTGGATATACCCTATTATTTTAACTTTTAAAATTTTAATTTATTAGGGTGACATTGATTAATAAAATTACATGGGTTTCAAATGCACATTGCTATAATACATCATCTCTATATTGCATTGTATGTTTACCACTCAAACTCAAATCTCCTTTTGCCTCCATATATTTGACCCCCTTTGCCCCTGACGACCTTCCACCCCCTTTCCCTCTAGTAGCCACCATGCTGTTATCTATGTTTATGAGTGTTTCTTTGCCTGTCTCATGTGTTTATCTGTTGCTTTCAGTTTTATACTCCGCATATTAGTGAAGTCATATGCTTCTTTGCTTTTTTTGGTCAGTCTTATTTTGCTTAGTATGTATGCTATTCTCAAGATCCATTAAGATAAGTAATAACAAGTGTTGGAGAGGTTGTGGAGATAAAGGTCCCTTCATTCACTTCCAGTGAGAATGTAAGCTGGTTCAGCCACTATGGAAAATAGTATGGAGCTTCCTCAAAATATTCAGAATAGAGTTACCATAAGACCCAGCAATTCCTCTTCTGCATATCTACCCCCAAATTCAAAACTATTTATTTGTAAAGATACCCACACTGTTCTGTTCTTTGCAGCACTATTTATGGTGACTAAGACATGGAAACAAGCAATGCCCTTCAATAGATGATTTGATAATGAAAATTTGGTATATATATACAACAGAATAGTACTCTGACATCAGAAAAGATGAAATACTGTCATTTTTGACAACATGGATGGATCTCAAGAATACCTCATTATTTTAAGTGAATAAAAGTTAATGATTTAACTAGTTCCCCATGTATTTTTAAACCTAATTATAGATTTTGAATTATGTGCTTATGTCTTAAAATTATAATTGCTTATTGTTTTCAGAGAAGTTAGTACAAAAGTTGCAATAATTTAAAAGAAGAGGTGGCTGCATGAAACATGCAAAATGTATTATTGAATAGTATCTGTAAAACAATTACCAGAATATTTTAGTGGTAACGTTAGCCATGATATTTACACAGTGTTGGTGGGGTACCCTGGGATCTGTTGTTTTCTGCAGGAACTTATCTTGACATTTTTTATATCATTGATTGGACTGTGGGTTCAGAGAATTTCTCTGACAATTATCAGGAAAATCTTAAATTATCTTCAAAAACATAAGGTTTTATGGGAATATAGTTTATTAAGAGGCTATGTTCTTCATTTCTGCATTTGCTAATTTGTACTTATTAAGACTCATATAAATTAATTTTAAGAAATTACATAAGAGTCCCTGACTGGTGGCACAATGGATAAGGTACCAGCCTGCAAACCCAGAGGTCGCTGGTTCAATTCCCAACCAGGGCATAAAACCAGGTTGCAAGCCAGGTCTCCAGCCAGGTCTTTAGCTGGAGGCAGGTGAAAGGCAACCATACATTGAGGTTTCTCTCCCTCTCTGTCTCTCTCCCCTACCCTCTCTATGAAAAATAATAAATAAAACCTTAAAAGAAAAAAAAAGAAATTACATAAGAAATCCAGCTCTGCTCCTTTGAAAAGAGCTGTACTCTCTTCTAATGGAAAACACTGTCTGATTCAGTGTAGCTGAAAATAGCTGCCAATAATTGTTGTGCTCACTTATTTTTACTGTGCTTTATTGTTTTGAGAACGGAAATAACATTTTATAATTTTCAGTTTTACAAAAAGCAAGGAAATTAACCTCATTTAGAACAAATGGCAGGATGTCTTATCTCTTAGTCCTAGGAAGTTTCCTGTGATGTGACGAAAAATAACTCTGATCCTCTGACATCAAAAAATAAGATTACTGTATCTATAGTATCTAACAGGAAGTAGAAGTCTAATAAGGACACGCAATGTACCAGGAATTCATGGGTGTGTTGGCAGGTACCAGGGCCATAAAATCTTACATGTTTTTGTGTTTCCTGGTTTTTTGGTGGTAAAATATATATCATAAAATTGATCATTTCAGCCCTGGTCAGGTAGTTCATAGATGTAGGTGGGCAGGGTACATACAAGAATCAACCAATGAATGTATAAATAAGTGAATCAACAAAATTGATGCCTTCTCTCTCACTCTGTCTCTCTCTGTCTCTCTCTGTCTCTCTCTCTCTCTCTCTCTCTCTCTCCCTCCCTCCCTCCCCCTCCCACTCTCCCTCTCCCCCTCCCTCCCTCTCAAATCAATAAATCAAAAGAAATGGTCATTTCAACAATACTTTGTACACATATTATAAACATATTAAAAGCCCACAGGCAGCTGTTCAGAACATAAATGTCCCAAGAGCATTACACCAATATAAAAAACTTAAATCCCTCAAGAATGTCTTATTTATAGCTTTATTTTTTAATTTAATCCTTATTATATTTTTCCATTACCATTTAGTCCTTTTATACCCTCCTCCTCATAGCAGCCACTACACTGTTGTCCAGGTCCATGAGTCCTTTGTCCTTTTTGCTCAATCTTATTCCCCTGTCACCCCTCCCCCACTAGCTGTCATCCAGCTCTCTATGAGTCTGACTCTGTTTTGCTTGTTAGTTCAGTTTGTTCATTAGATTCTGCATATGAGTGAAATCTTATGGTATATGTCTTTCTCTGACTGGCTTATTTCATTTAGCACAATGTTCTCCAGGTCCGTCTATGCTGCTATGAAGGTTAAATTTTTCTTCTTTTTCACAGCCAAGTAATATCCCATCATTGTTTTATCCACTTATCTACTGATGGACATGTGGGCTGCTTCCATAGCTTAGCGATTGTAAATAATGTTGCAGTGAACATAGGGTTGCTTATGTTCTTTTGAATTGGTGTTTTGTATTCCATCAGATATATCCCAGAAGTTGAATCACTGTGTCAAAAGGCAGGTGCAGTTTTAATTTTTTGATGTATCTCCATACTGCTTTCCACGGTGGGTACACCAGTCTTCAAGCCCACCATCAGTGCAAAAGGGTTCCTCTTTGTCCACATCTTTGCCAACACTTGTTTGCTGATTTATTGATGACAGTCACTCTGACAGGTGTGAAATGGCATTTCATTGTGGTTTTAACTTATATTTCTCTGGTAATTAGTGACATTGGGCATCTTCTCATATGTCTACTGGCCATTTGTATGTCCTCTTTGGGGAAATCACTATTCAAGTCCTTTGCCCGTATTTTAATTAGGTTGTTTGCTTTTTGGTGTTGGTTTGTACTTTATACATTTTGGATATTAAACCTTTATCAAATGTGTTGATGAATATATTCTCCCTTTCTGTGTGTTTTCTGTTTATTTTGTTAATAATTTCCCTTGCTATGTAAAACTTGTAGTTTGATATTGTCCTATTTGTTTGTTTATTTATTGTTTCCCTTGACTAGGGAGATATAGCTGATAAAAAATTGCTACAAGCAGTGTCTGAGATTTTGCTGCCTGTTTTCTTCCAGGATTTTTATGGTTTCTGGACTAACATTTAAGTCTTTGATCCATTTTGAATTTATTCTTATATATGGTATATGAAGTTGGTCTAGTTTCATTTTCCTGCACATATCTGTCCAGTTTCCCCAACACTATTTATTGAATAAACTATCTTTAGCCCATTGTATGTGCTTGCTTCCTCTGTCAAATATTTTATTGACTATAAATATGTGAGTTTATTTCTGGGCTTTCGACTCTGTTCCATTGATCTACGCATCTGTTTTTCTGCAAGTATCAGGGTCTTTTGCTTACTATGTCCTTGTGTTATAGTTGGGTAGTAGGTAGCATGATTCTTCCAACTTTGTTCTTCTTTTCCTTGAGGATGTCTTAACATGCACTAGCTATCCATAATATTCAGGATGGGGCAAAAGGAGGCTTACAGTTGTTCATATAAAAATCACAAATTAATAAATAATAATACAAGAATAAACTGTGTTTTGTGTCATTACAACTGTAAGCCTACTTTTGCCCACCTCTGTATTCAGAAAACCATGAGTTTACAAACTTCAACTTGTTCTTGAAGTTCCTGCATGTTCACTTAATATAAAAATATTCCCATATTTTTCAACATGATGTCTTCCAACATTGTTGTTGACTGTAGCTGCAATGCTGATGAACAGATTTCTAGAGCTTATTCAGCTTGCTTGACTAAAACTAGTTAACTAGTAACTCCTCGTTTCCTCCTCCCTCCAGCCCCTGTTCTCTTCTTTGATTCTGTGAGCTTGACTCTTTAAAATATTTCATATAACTGGAATCCTGCAGAATCTGTTGTGACAGACCTCTTTCATTGAGCATAATGCCCTAAAGGTTAATCCATGTCTTGCATACTGCAGGACTTCCTTCTTTTTTTAAGGGTAAATTGTATTACATCATATGTATACCCCACGCTTTTAATCTGTTCATCTATTGATGGAGATTTAGGTTGTTTCCACCCACTGGCTATTGTGAATAGTGCTGCAGTAATGTAGAAGTGCTAATATCTCTTTAAGATCTTGACTTCAATTCTTGTGAATAAATACCCAGATGTGGGATCATGTTGTAGTTCTATTTTTTAATTTTGGTTAGGGGGCCTTCCATACTCTTTTCCAAAGTAGCTGTACCAGTTTGCTTTTCCACCAATAGAATACAGAGCTCCAATTTATCCACATCCTCACCAGTGTTTGTTTTCTTTTTTCTTTCTTTTTCTGGTTTCATATAGCCATCTTAACAGTTGTGAGGTGGTATCTCATCGATGTTTTAATTTGCATTTCCCCAACGACTAGTGATGTTGAGCGTTCTCACATCTATGATAGCCTTTTGTAATTTTTCTTTGAAAAAATGTTTATTCAGGTCTTTAGCCCATATTGTGTGTAAATCTTTTTTTCATAGTTTGGCATTTGTTTGTTTTTATACTGAGTTATAGCAGTTCCTTGTAAATCTATCTCACGTTTTTGTTTTTTTTTTAATTGCAACCATCACCACCATCCATTTCCACATTTTTTAATGATCTTAAACAGAAGCTTTCTACCCATTAAGCAGTAACTGCCCTCTCTCCTACTTGTTCTTACCACTAAATTTGCAATGCAGTTACACTGCCACCATCAAGTAGTAATGGAATAGATTAGCAGAAATGTCAATAAAAATGGAACCTGAGATTGTGTTCCATGGTGCCTCAAGTTGCCACACCGGCCACCTGGTGTGTTCTCTGTGGAAACTGTTGTTAGTTTAAGCCTTCCTCATAGACCAGATGGTAACCATGATTTCTTAGTGACATTTACCTGCTGAGAAGGCAGGTGAAAATACAGGCTTTTTCCTAAAACACTCATGACAATCAAGAAATACCTTGTATTTGGGGTTAAATATAAAGACAAACTGTATTTGTTTTTGGAAAAGTATCATTTCAATTTCTCCCCAAGCCATTCCCTTTCATTTCCAAACCAAAATGGAAGGCACTTTGATTAATCTCCCTTTGAAAATTGTCTCACTGGCTGTTTGAAACAAACATAAAACAGTATTTTAGTTTTATCTATTTTCAAAAGTTCTTTGTTGGTAATGTTATTTCTTGTATTAGAATGAGTCCAATGGAGATATGAGGTTCATACTTTTAAAACATCTATAAAGTTAACTTGATTTCCAATCATTCTTATTACATGTAAAATATTAGTGTTTCAAACCTAAATGGAGTTAGCCTTCTTTTCTCTCAGCCATTTCATTCTTTCACAATAGTTTTGAGACCATATTTAAAAGAGTTTTGAGGCCAGAAAGGGTGATTTTTATATTCTGTGTAATCCTTAAAATACCAAATAAATATGGCATTGATGCTTAGCACTTAGCATATTTCTTAAATGAAATGAGTAAAAGCTAAATACAGAGCTTCATAATTTGTCTTTGGTCATTGCGGCTTTGAATTTAAAGTCTCTTTTCTATTTTACCTTTAGTCAAGATTGATTTATCTCTTTTCAAATGAGATTCTCTTAAAAACTGAAACTAATTATTGCCTAATATTATTCTTATTGTTAATCATTTTTCTAAAATATGTATGAATTATTTTACCTTACATGCATTTACTTACTTATATTTTACTGTTATAATGATTTTATTCTTAAAAATAACTGTAAAGTATTAACCCAGAATCTATTAGCTAATAACTTTTAAATTGCTTTGATAAATTTAACTTATATTTGGGGGAAAAAATCAAATAATGAAACAGAAATAGTTCTATGTTGTTTCAAAAACACAGAAACTAGAATCATTATAATGTTTTGCTTTCAGAAGAAAATATACCTCTAGATACCCAGTTCATAGACCAGGCTCAGTCAATATTTTCCTAAATAATGTTGCAAATTGAGGAAAATGTGAGAAATGCACACGAGGGAGAAAAACAAAATCCAGTGAGCTCACATGGTAAAATGAATTGCAAATGGATGGATAGGTAGACAGATACATGGATGGATGAGTGGCTGGATGGACAGATGGACAGCAATCACCGATGGAGCTCCAGATGCAAAGAGGGGTCCCGGGGGACCCAGCAAGGGCTGGGGAACAGGCTCCAGGCCAGTCTGGCAATGGCTTCACCTCCATTACCAGACTCGGAAGGACACTTATGCTGCTGCTTCCAGATGGAACAGGTCTTCCTTCAGGAACATTTTCTAAAGATGGCTTTACATGGTAGTTAAGGAAATTGGTGTTCTAGCTTATTAAACAGTATAGTTGACAGGGTAGTCTTAGTCTGCTTGGGCTACTGTAACAAAGTCCCATAACAGGGTGGCTTATAAAGAACAGAAATTAACTTGTCACATCTCTGGTAGCTAGCATGGGAAAGATCAAGGCACAAGCAGGTTGCATGTCTTCTTAGGGCTCTAGGTCACAGGTGCCCTTCTCTGAGGTATAATCTCATGTGGCCCACGGGACAGGGGAGCCTTCTTTGGCCTCTTTTATAAAGGTACTAACCCATCTATTGATGAGGATGCTCCCTCATGACCAAATGACCTCCCAAAGGCCCTGCCTCCCAACAGCCTCTGTCACCTTGGGGATTAGGTAGCAACATATGAAATTTAGGGGGACACAAACCTTCAAACCATAGCCAGGGTTGTCAAAATTTAACCCAAGAATTAATCTTTTTCAAAGTGCTAAATAACAATACAACATGCCAAGTGCTAGGGTGGCAGTGGGTGTCATGAAATAGCACCACGTTAAGAATGCAATAACCTAGTTTTATTCCTAGCATGTCCCAGCTGGGTGTGAAATGTGTGTAACTGAACCCACCCTTCTGGCCTCTTCTCATCTGTCAAATGAGAGGACTGGACACAATTATCTGCGGTGCCTCACGGCTCTGAGTGTCTCCTTCTGCACTAAATATATGCTCATCTCCCTTGGGTAGTATAAGAGGCAATGGAAATGTCTTTTGGATCATGCGTATAAACGTAATTCATTAATATATAGTGCTGGGTGGGATACAGGTTAAGGGAATCTTTCTCTGAATTATAGGACTCCTTTTATTCTGTGTAAATGACTTTCAGGGCATATGCTAATGATTATTTTTAACATTAAATACCATCTTTAAAATAGTCCTCTTGGGGAATTTTATTCCCCTAGCTTTGGGTTTATGGCTACAATACATCCTAGTTTGTTATGGCATTACACATTTATAGTAACACCTAATCACAAGCTGTCTGACTTCCAACTGTCTCAAATAGGTCAGCCGAAAAATGGGAAACAATTAAGCTAAAATCTCCCTGAATCTTAGGGAAATAGGTGTCAACATAACAGATAGAAGGAGTAATTGCATTTATTGCATTCTTAAATACTGTTAACAGCTCTTTTACCAAAAGCTATTAATTTTGTTTTCAGTTAGTTTGAACAGGTAGTCTGACAAAGGTTGTAAACACTAGGTTGCAGGTGACTGTGTGCAAGCAGACCCCTAAATATTTAGAAAGTTACCATTGGAAAATAGACCAGATCATGAGAAAAGATGCTAAATAAACACCAGCAGCAATAGGCAAAGACAATTGAGTGGAAAGTCAACAAGCCTACACATCTTGGTGCCGCTGAAATGAGAAATGAAGTTTAGCAGAAGCCTTAGGAGAAAGCAAGGAAGAAATATGGAAAAATTGAGGCAGTGACTACTGTACTATGTCTAGTATAAGAAGTGTTATTCACAACGGTTGACAAGAGTCAGCCGGAACCCTTTATGTTCAGGAAGCTGGATTCAGAGCACCCCTCTTCCATGTGCTCTGGGTTTGAGAAAGCTGTTTGAGTCATGGAGTACTGAGACCTTCAAATCGGAGATCCCTGGGGAGACAAAGAAATATCTTGATGCTCCTTCTCCCTCAAAGTTGTAATGTTTTAATGTTGTACCCTTGTGTATTTGTGCTTCCTTGGCCTTACCTCACAAGTGGCACTCTTTGAACCAGGGCAGGAAATTGTTACCTGGTAGGTCAGATGTAACTTAGGAAGCTCGGGTATCTTTAGTGCCATGTAACATTTAATTCTCAAATTCAGTTTTCGTAATTTCTGTTTTACTGTTTTATGAGATGGAGAACTAGAAGCTCAAGGGATTCCAGTTAAAAAAATATATATAATTATAAAAACTTTCAAATGCCAAGGAAAATATAATTGGATGCTACTATGTAAACATTTGATTTATATTTTTATTTATTTATAACATTCCAGTTATCTCTTCCTTCTTCAAAATTTTGATGTGAAAGTATGGGAAAAATGTGAAACAATTTCTATCAATAATTTTTCTAATCTGAATTATAATGTTACATTGGAAATATGCTCAGTGTTTTCTGAAGCACTGTAAATAATCTGCTTTAGTATAGGAAAAAAGTGTCAGATTGTTATTTTTAAGGTAGTTAAAACTGGGAGTCAGATGTGTCAAATTAGTTAAAAACTTACAGTAGTTTAATGATCCCAAATTAACTTTTTCCAAGTGTATTTTTAAATTCAAGGATTTTATTTTTTGTGTGTTTTTTGATAATATTACAGAAGTATATTTGTTATTAATCAAATGCATGACTAATTGTTCTGCATGAAGTTCTATCTATTTGAAGAACAAAAGCTGTCTTTTATACATATTCCATTCAAAGTAAACTAGAGCCAGTGCTGTATTGTTAAAAAACATACAAAATTCTCATATTATTTTCATTTTTCTCAAGCAAAAGTTAGCTGTGAGCCTGTTTGAATTCTACCCAATGAAAGAAAAGTTCTAGCCAGACCTAGTTCTCTAGCACAGTATATTTTGTTGGTACCATTGTCATTGTTACAAGCATGAAAACTTGATTTAGCAAAATACAGAACTAAAATTATTCATTTTTAGAGGCTCTCCCGCATCAGTCTTAGCTCAGCCAAAGCTCCAATTAAAATCCATTACATGCACAATCCAGAATAATCAAGTCAGTGATTTTTCCACTCCTTTACCTGGTACCCCTAAAGTGCAGAAAAATTTAAGCACATGCATTGGAATATTCTAGGGTGTATACTAAAGCCACTTGTCTCAATATGAAAATTTATTGAAAATTTCAGCTTGTACAATATATTCAATGGTTTATTTTATTTTAATGTTTCAAGGCTTTAAATTTCTCATCATGATGCAGAAAGCTATGATATATTTATTCCTGTCTTCTCTGAGAATCTGGTATTTCCTGATATTCTTTTTTTTTTTTTTTAATATTTTATTTCATTATTTTTAGAAAGAGGGAAAGGGAGAAAGGCAGAGAGGGAGAGAGACATTAATGTACGGCTGCATTTCACCTGCCTCCAGCCACAGACCTGACTGGAGACCTGGTTTGCAACCTGGTTATATGCCATGGCTGGGGAATCGAACCTGTGACCTTTGGGTTCGCAGGCCGGCGCCTTATCCACTGTGCTACCAGCCAGGGCTATATTTCCTGATATTCTTGACATTCTCCTGACTTCCGGGTGAAAGATACGGATCAGATTGGCACTTTGGAAGCAAGGAGGCACATTCACATGGCCCTTGAGGAGTATTGAGCTTTTCCTCTAAGCCTGGAACACCTACCTGGAAGGCTTTAAATGAAGATGGGACATGGGCAGACTTACATTCTTTTTTTTAAGATTTTATTTATTATTTTTAGAGGGAGGGGAAAGGAGAGAAGCAGAGAGGGAGAGAGACATCAATGTATGGTTGCCTTTCACCGCCTCCAGCTATGGAGCTGGCTGGAGACCTGGCTTGCAACCTGGTTATGTGCCCTGGCTGGGAATCGAACAAGCGACCTTTGGGTTCGCAGGTCGGTGCCTTATCCACTGTGCCAGCAGCCAGGGCCAGACTTACATTTTTTGAAGGGTAACACTGGCTCCTGGTCTGAGAATAAATTATGAACAGTCAAAAAGGGGAACTGTTAGAAGGCTTTTAAAGTCTTCTATGTAAGAAATAATGACTTGGACCAACTTTGCCAGAGTACAGATGGCTAGGAGAACATATTATGAAAGATCCAGGAATATTATCCAGCAATTTAAACATTACAAAAACATATAGTGGTATATGCAACCACATGGATATATCTTAGAAACATCATTTTAAGGGGGGAAATGGCAGATGTGAAAGACTACACATTATAGTATTCCGTTTATTTACAACCCTAGGAAAGGCAAACAAGTTATAGAAAATCTATCACTAGTGTCCTCGGACCAGTGGTGGGGAAGAGGAAAAGGAAAAGGAGCAAATGTTAGAGAGTGATGGAAATGTCCTAAGCCTTGGGCATGATGATGATTGCTTACGGAAGTGTACACTTAAGGTGAGAATTTCATTCTGTGCAAATTAGACTTCAGTCAGGCTGTAAATAAACATAAGTGCATAGGCTAAAATGACAGAAGTAGTGTATAAGAAAAAGAAATGTGGCAAAGCCAATCACGATGTTTTTAGCCTCAACTACTGGTAGAAAGTCGCTGTTACGTGATAGGCAGTGATGATACGTTGTGTGGTAATGAGGTTTGGGGGAAGGATTTCAGTTTTGGGTTTGCGGAATGTGAGCTCCTTGTTACCCATCCAAGTGGGAGACACCAATGACACCCCTGGACATGAAGGATCTGAGTCAACTTTTAGGACTTCTCAATGACTCTGCACAGGGGTGGGCAAAAGTAGGCTGACAGTTGTGAGTATGTGAAACACTGAGTTAATGACACTCTTGTTAAGAATCTTAGCCTGCATGTGTTTTTCCATGCACACAATTGTAAAGGCTTTTTGCCAACCCCTGTATTATGTAAGCCAGGAGGCTCCAAACCGACAGTATTCTCTATCCATGAGTGTTGATTACGAAGAGAAGAGGGGCACAAGAGCAATTTTCAAATTTCACTTTCTATTTGCCATTTCTATTCCAATGTCTAAGTGCCGCTTCTCTTTCAACCACCCCTGCTTCCCAACTGAACTGTAGTAAAATGCCTGACTAAAACATCTTGCGAAACAGATGCTCATTAATTAGCAACGGGTATGGTTGGAGCATGTCTCCTGAAGTTTACCTGACACTAAGGAGAGAGGAAAGAAAGAAAAACATCGAACCAGTGTCATCATCTTGAAGCCTCAGTTTGTTTTGAGAAATTATAACTTGAGGCCATAATTCCTTACCCGATGAAACAAACTATGCTTCTCCTATTAAACAAATTAACAAAAATTCTTATTGACTACTAGAAATGTTGGAAGCCCCTGGCCCTTTTATGACTGAGTGGAACAGGATTTAAAACTCATTCTCTCTGCTGTCTCTGCTCACCGGGCTTTGAATTTGGATAGTTCCTGGTTCATTTCTTGGATCCTCTTCTTCACTTTGCTTGTCCATTACCTGCTTGATGACACAAGGGTCTTCATTGATTTCTGTAGCATGGCTGACGCCACTGGCCTGCAGTAGGTCCCTGATGTCTGTGTAGCAAACAGCTATGCTCATCTTTTGCTAAGATGCTTCTCTGGGAAGCTTGTTTTACACGGTCTTGGTAACAGGTTCTAACTTTAACAAGATACTTTTCAATGTATGCCAGTTAAGTTGGGAGTCTTTGTCTCCTCTTACCACCTTCAGAAACATATTTTGGAACTTATGATGTCATGTTTTATATTAACCAATGACTATTGGTTTCATAGTGTTGGAGTTGATAAATTTCAGATAATTTGTTATAAATAGAAGGATTGGTTTTCTGAAAGTGTCTCCTTTCTCTTCATATTATTAATCATGAGTTTAGGATGCTGGCACAGAAAACAATGGATATTGATAAATCATTGTCAATTCAAACCACTCTTGTTCAATTTGCATTATATATAGCAAGTTATATTCAGAAATCTAAATTTCTGTATATACTATACATATATATACTAAGTACAAAGGCATATATAAATATTTGTGTATGTGTATTTTCATTTTAAATCAACTGCCAATATTCACATTTTGTTAAAGTTTGAGCTATGCATAAGTAAGACCTCTATGGTTTTTTTCATTCTGCAGGGCTATACTTCCCACTTTTTTCTAGTAACATCCCCTTACTCTCTGGTAGGTATTTACAATTGGTTATTATAGTGATGATATATTGTAACTTCCCCAGTGAGTTTTTAAATTGTTCCATGGTGATACTACCAACTGATCAATACTCGGGTCTAAACATGGGCTTTGATGAACTGCATGTGCTGCTTCATTGCTTCTTCATACTACATCATGTCAGGCATGATAAGTACTATAATCACATCCATTTCAGTCTTGTTCTGTATACTGCACTTAATGAAAATTATGCTTTTAATTTGTACTAAAGGGATTAGTCTCTGTTAGAATTATTCACTTCTGGAAAAACTAATCCAAAGGAATACACATTTTAAGTATTGTAAAAGCTCCTGTCTTCATCAAATATGTTATTTCTCCATGGTAATTTACTGATGAGTCATTAATTCATTCTCTTAGTTATTCTCCAGATGACATTTACTCTTAGTAATTGTTGTGTATCCTCAGACATTCAATTGCTTAAAATTTGGAAAGCCATGGACATTGAAATAGAAATAGTTGTATAAAAAAACAAAAAAACAAAAAACTAGAGACTTTCTTTTAAGTAAGTCAAGTTGTAACTAATTTTTAAGTTACAAACTATTAATTTTTTTAATAGGGGTTATGAAATAATTTATCACCCATCACTAAAAGTTTAAAAACTTGGTTGAGGGTGGAGGAAACAGCGTATTGGTAAATATTAAAAGAAATCTTTAACTCCATTATAGACAGTGAATATATCTTCCCCATGGAGAGTTACCTGAACTTTCATCTTTTCATTGAAGAATTTTACACACACACATACACAACAAAATGTGGCAACACTCAATATATCCAATATTTTTAAACTTCATACCATTTTAATGAGTGCACACTAGTCTAAAAATTGCAGTCATGGATAGCCTGTAAGATTTAACCTTGGTTGAAAATATTACCTCTAGATTTATAACTAACAGACCATAATTTAGGAAATGCTTTGTCCTTCATCATCTAATTTTTAAAAGTTAAATGACAAATCATTTAAAGTTAAAGTTCATTAACTAAGCTATGGACCTTTCAGCTGCTTTAAGTAAGGAAACATATTACCCTTCTCAGTGGGGGAAAAGACTAGGTATTTTGTCACAATTAATAGGTGTTTGATTTTTCTTTGCAATGTAAAATTAGAATAAAAAAAAGTCAAGGAGTTTAAATGTTTGACACATATTTGTCCTAATTAAATATAACTATGTCTCATGTCATATTTAGTAGTACTTCCTCAGTTCAGGTGCCCAATCAAGCCTAAACAACCTAGTCTACAAAAAGGAATATTTTTGAACATATATAGCTAATCCAGCATATATTGAATACCTCTTATATGTGAGTCACCATATTAGAAAATAAAGATATAACAATGAAAAGACACCTCAAGATGCTTGTCATCTAGTTGAGAATATAGAAAATTTAATAATCAATTATGATAGTGGGAAAAGAGCAAGGGAGTCTAGGTGCATGTGTGTGTGTTGGGGGGGGGGTGGTGAAAATAAATGTCCCACCTAATCTAATCGAGATCTTTTGACTGTCAGTTTCTGATAACTAGCCTAAGCATCATCAAGGCCGTTGTTAGAAATGCCAAATCTCAGTTCCAACACCAACCAGATGGAATGTGAATCTGTGTTAGTAAGATCCCTGTGTTATTTGCATGTATATATTACAGGTTGAGCCAAGCTAGGTTGTAGGGGGAAAATACTCAGAGAAAGTGTCATTAAATGGTGATGGAAGGAGACTTGACATGGGTGGGAAGTGCACAATCTAATATATATATAATGTATTATAGAATTGTATACCTTAAACATGTATAATGTTATTAACCAATATTACCCCAATAGATTAAATTTAAAAATAGATTCCCAAGTGACATTATAGTTAATTATGGAGAATAAGGTAAAAATGTATTGAAAACAGAGAGATTGAAAACAGAGAGATTGAAAACAGAGAGATTGAAAACAGAGAGATGATTATCATCTAAACCAGATCTACAGCTTAGGCTCCTGGTTGGATAGAAAAGTTGTGGGGGGAAAAAGAGATGATTTCAATTCAGAGCACATTATGCTTGATGTGCTTTGAGACATTTTAAAGTTTGATGCTCAAGGGGAAGATGGACATATGAGTCTAAAGAGCACAAGTCAGTTCTCTGCTGGAGTTATTGATTAGAAATTGGTGACATGTTGATAGTAACTAAAGTCACATGAGGACTAAATTGCTCAAGAAAAATATGAAGAATTGAAAGTCTTTGAGTATAATCCTTGGAAGTACCAAAATATGAAGAGATATCAACAAATGAGACTGCAAAAAGCAGCTAGAAAGGAAAGACGAAACAGAAAGAGTATATAGATGGAGAATCCAGAGGCTAAGAGGCCTTTTGGGGGAGGGATTAATGATAATATTGTTTTAACTTGGGTTCTCCTACAAGAACTTAAGAAAAGAAAATTACCTGGGTGTAGGTAATTTATTGGGGAGTAATTCCAAAAAGCAGAATGGGGAACAAGAAGAGTAAGACTGGGATAACAGGAAAGCCAATAAAGTGTATTTGAATGAGTTGTTTTCCAATATGGACAAGTGGACTTGTTTCCACTGATAACCTTGAGGAAAGATGTAGAATGCATCCTAGAATTGTCCCTGTGTGAGAGGAGAAGCTATGACATAACTCTGTAGACTCAGTCCCTCGTTGATTGAATGTTACTTAGTCATTATCAGCCACACTCACCTCATCCTTAAACATCCATGCAACTCTACCTTGAGCTGAACAAGTTTTCTAAGCTTCTCAGCTTTTAGATGGAGACTATGAGATGGACTATCCAACAGAGGTGTAGTTGAGGTCAGAGGTGGGCCAGCAAGGGTAGCAGCAGGGTCAGTTCCTAGTGTCGAGGAGCAAACTAAGAGTAACTTTGCAAAGTTTCTAATTATCACGGTGATCATTGGCAAATCATTTAAATTTAAGAGTATTATTAGTGGAATAGAAGGAATGGAAGCTCTCATTCGATGTTTAATATTTTAATGAGCAATAGACAGTGAGATAATGAGTATAGACCACTTTTTCAAGAAATTATGGGGAAAGGGAAGGAAACAAAATTGGGCAGTAGGTGAAGGGATGCTTATGCTATATTGAGAGCCATGTTTTTGAAGACAGGAATATCAGGGTGTGAATAAGAACATACACTGGATTCAGATGGTCCAGGTTCAAATCCTGGCTTGAACTCAAATTATCTGTGTAACTTTATACACATTGTTTAACTTCTTTGTGGCTTCATTTCAGCATTTGTTAAGATAATGGTAGCAATCACATAAGGTTGTTGTGAGGATTAAATGAGCAATATCAGTCACCTCTTTCGTTGGGTACCTGGAAAATAGTTTGTAATATCCAAAGGTTAGGTAGTATTGTTAGTATTAATTACTTTAAATGAACAGTGGGTATATTTAAAAGCTATGTTGCTAGAACCAATATGTAGAGAAAAAGTTGAAGTTATAAGATAGGTAGTTGAGCATACGGGGTAATGTTCCTAAGGAGAGAGGATGAGAAGCTACTCAAATATAACCAAAAGACTAACCTCTAAAGAGAAGAAAAGACACTTTCTTGATTGTTACAAGAGAAAGGAAGCAAAAAATAGGCATCTCTCTAAATGAGTTAAGAGATGTTCTTGTGTGAAAGCTCCTATTTCTTTTGAACTGTTAGGAAAGGTCATCATCTAGGTGAAAGAAACTATTAGAGGAGGGAAATTAGAAAATGTATGTAGCATAGAATGTTTACATGACCTATTTGATTCAATTTGCTCATTTTCACTTTTATATAGTTTGCTCTTGTAATAAAATGAAAAATACAGCTTCTGAGTCCCACCTTGTGGTAATCTTCAGGATATAAAATGATGCCTTGGCACATGAAGACTGTTCTTTGTTCTAACAGAGATTCCTACCTCATTTCCACCCTCAATAGCCAATGGCCAGCACCCCTTTTCTTAGAAACTTTGTCCTTCTTTGGATGATGTTGATCCTTCTTTTTCTGGTTCTGTTCTCACAGCTTGCTGCCAAATGTCAGTTCCCTTAACTTGATCACCCTCTGTGGCTCAACTGCTTTTAAGATACTTTTCCTCTTTCCTCTCCTTGTTTGCCACATCTCCCTTCGTGATCCCTGGGTCATAACTATGTGTGCATTTTCTCTCCTGAGGGCCTGACCTACAGACAAACATTAGGACGTGCATGGACATCTTAGCCTTAACTTGTCAAAACTGAATTTCTTTTTTTCCCCCTGACTCTCATTATAAGTGCTGCCTTATGTCCTAAGATAACACAGTGGTTAGCATAGAGAGGTGGCTTTGATATTTTAGGGCCGCAAGAACCTGTTAAAACACAGCCTGCTTAGCATTTGTGAGTCAGAGTTTCTAATTCAGTAGGTCGGGGGTGAAGATTACAAATGTGCATTTCTGACAGATCTCCTAGTGATGCTTGTATTTGGCATACCCTGAGAACCATTAGCACACAGCAGTCAATTGGGATTTGTTAGATCAATGATTGTTATAAGTCAATGAATGGTTAAAATGTGTAATACAGGCTCAGAATTCAAACTTGACTCAGGATGACTAAATAACAAGAAATATTTGTAGAAATTTGTCCTGAAGGAACAAGGGAGATCATTTGGCCTAACACCCTTCTGTTGTAGATTAGTAAATAAGTCGAAAGGGATGAAATGAATTTTGTAAGGAAAAAGAACTTGATTCAACCAGTCCCAACTTTCCTTAAAAATAAGATAGCTTTATATGTACTATTTTGTACTTAACTAATTAAGGATTCATTTTCCAATTGAATAGACAGACATGGAGCAAATTACTTTAGATGAGTAGGTCGTTGCACATAGGCTTAGATTTCTCCCACATGAATAATGTATGGCTAAATTTTAACGCTGCCTTCCTTACTCCTAAGATGCCTACAAAAAATTGAGAAATCCAGAGCTCAATATTCTGGTTATGGTGAAAATTTCTCACCCCTCCAAGCAGCATCTGGGCATAAAGTTTGCTGAGAAAAGTAAGCAGAGACTACGTGACGCCTACTGGTACCAAAAAATGAATCCTCTATTTGGCTATACCTGAAAGGACTTTTCATCATTGCAGTCAGTGTCCAAACTGCAGTGGCTGCATTGTCTGATGCTGCTTTATTGTTTTCTTCCCAAGTCTGAGTATTTGCCAAGACTCCCCAGACACCAGACTATATATACTCTCATATGAGCTTTTGTTTAAAGTCAAAGGAACTGGTTGTGTGGCAGGGAAAGAGACACACACGTGCATGAGAGGCAGAGGGCCCTTACCCAGCATGAGCCTTTTGGGGGCTCCATCTCGGAGCTCCTGGGGTTTGCTGGGTCTCTGGCTTCACCCATCAAGATCGGTGAGGGAGCTTTGGCTTGTGGGGAGCTCACCAACAACACTTTCTGTGGCTCTTTATCCAGTCGAGCAGGCTGGTCAAACCAACGAGGCTAGTGGTAAGTCCTTGGTGCAGAGGATGTTAACGTTGGGGGTCTCCAGTGGAGTTTCAGATCATATCTAGTTATTCAGATATTCCGCTGCCCTCTTTGGCTGAGTAAAAATTAGGTACAGGTGTGTCTCTACAAATGGAGACAAAGCTTTTCCACAGCAGTGGCAAACCAACCTAACCCTACAGAAGAGTCTGTAGAGAAGGTCATGGAAGCTTCTGTCCTGTGGACAGGCTGCACGAGGAGCCAAGCAGACGCATCCACATCTCCAGAAGTGAGCTAGCGAGCTAGCAAGCGCGTTGAGGTCGGGCGGCGCACACATCCACAGCTCTTTGGAAAACATCAACCCACCCCTTCTCTCAAGTGTGTACTAGAAGCCTCTTATACACAATGACCGCGTTGGTTTCTGAACTCAACATGCTTAAACCATAATCTCATTGCTTCAGATATAGATGTAAATGTAGGTGTAGGTGTATCTAGAGGTAGAGAGGGAGGTAGATGGTATAGAGGCAAAGACAGATATAGAGATAGATAGAGATAGAGAGATGATAAGACATAGATAGAGATAGATAGAGCTGTAGATACACACCTGCAGGCTTTAAATACTTTAAGGGGATAATCTGGTGACCAAACAAAGGAAATCTTGTGACAAAGTTGTATTTCAATAGATGATTCTAATCTCTCAAAGGGAACATCCAAACAATACGAATGTTGTACATTAACAAAAGTAGGGGAAACTGAAGAAATATAATTCAGTGAGTTGCTGTTTCTTATTAGATATGTCTGTTATCAATTATAATGATAATAAATGTGAACAAAAAAGTCCAAAAGACCTAGATATTCCAGTCAGAATCCTGTTGTTTGGAAGATTTGAGAAAAAGTTTTCCCTAGATGATACATGAAATGTGTTTTGTTTAAAGGAGGAATCTTATCCCAGGACCTTTATCTGGGTTTATTGCCTACTATTTTATTTGTACTCAATTTGATTATGTGTAGAAGGAAACTAACTCCGAGGGCTTCAGCTAATTTTTTCAAAGGGTGGCTTCATGATCACCTGTTTCTGAAACATTAAAGGACTATTTCTCAGGCTTACATGTGATGAGTCACCTGGAAGTCCTTTCAAGATGTAGATTCTGATTTCATAGGCCTGGATGAAGCCTGAAATTCTCCTCTAATGAGCTCCCAGATAACACCCATGCTGCTGTGTTCCTGCTTGATTGGAAGGGAGGGTATTTTTTTATATTTATTATATTTTTTCATTACCTTTTAGTGCCTTTAAGCTCCATCCCCCTGTCAGCAATCACCACCCTGGTGCCCATGCCCATGAGTCCTTTTATTTTTTCACCCAATCCCTTCACCCCCTAATTCCCCTCCACTAGCTGTCACCTGCTATTGTTTAAAATAATATTGTCCATGAGTGTGTGTGTAAGTTCACAGTGGCACATACATCCAGGGACATGATCTCTGGTGGTAAACTGGAACATCTGTACTCTCAGAAGGCAACCCCACATTTAATTTGATTACCGATCAAGTTCAAGAACTACTCAGTTAAAGGAACTTAAAGGTCTCTGCTAACTTTCTGCTGTGAAAGGATGCAGAGCCAGACTCACCCTTGTCCTTTCCTGGGACCCGCACTGTAGCGTGACGTGCCCTCCTACCTTGCAGGCCTCGGAGCCTCCTGAGTGTCTACGACCTGCATGAAGATGCCAAGTATTTTGCCTCTACGTTCCTGAGTGAATTCGCTCTGATCTTTTCTTGTAGGGCCTAAGAGAAAACCTTTTGAGCTTTTCATAGTTACATGATCTTTTTCCAGGTGAAGACCCAAAGGGCAACTTCATACTTCTCTTGTAACTCAGCTAAAAATGAAAAAATACACATATTTTTATATATGCATATACACATACACATGTATACACATGTATATGTGTATATACATACATATATATGTATGTACGTGTGTGTGTATATATATATATATATATATATATGTATGTCTATATGGTCTGTCCCAAAAATATTGAGCCAATGTCAATATAATTAAAACAGTTGGTGCAGCCAATACTTTTGGGACAGATCTCATGTATATGCATCATATATATACACACATATATATATATATATATATATATATATATATATATATATGTGTGTGTGTGTGTGTGTGTATAATTGCTATTTTTTTAGCCCATCATTGGCTTTTCTGGGGCTACACCCTTAAATTCACTCTGAACTCCTACCATTCCCCTCTCCATATCATCAGCTCATTGCAGACATTTACCTAAATAAATATCTTCTACAGTTTGTGAGTAGATCTGGGACGTGACGACCTGTACTTTAGCTCCTTCACCTTAAACAATTACTTCTTTTTGTTACTGATTTTCAAGGGCTATTGAAGTAACCTGATGATTTCCCATTCAGCTCAACAATGGTGTCTAAAGTTCTTTTTTTCTTCCCTTACAGTACAAGCAAGTGGAACAGTACATGTCCTTCCATAAGCTGCCAGCTGACATGCGACAGAAGATTCATGATTACTATGAACACAGATACCAAGGCAAAATCTTTGATGAGGAAAATATTCTCAATGAACTCAATGATCCTCTGAGAGAGGTAAGATGTATCGTCCTAATCTCCTTGATACATGATATTATCTGTTTTCTCTTCTCATGGGAAATCCTGAAGTCCATTCTATACTATTACTCAAAAGAACTATCAAAATTAAATGATAAGACCTTTTTTTTTTATCACCTTATTCTTTTTTATGTCTTTCCATGTTTATACTTGTTGAAACTACTGGGACATAGTTTTAATTAATTCTCAGAACTGTTTATTTCTGTATCCCTAGTTATTAAAAAAAGTTTTTGTGCTCTGATTGTCCATATCTTTCCAAGCTTCCACTGTTCTATCTCATTCCTATATAACTGTTTCTTTTGTTTGTTTGTTTGATTTCACTCCCCTTCCATATTCACTTTCCCTATTTGTCCCCTGGACTCCATTCACAGAGTCACCTAACCTGTTACAAGTAATTCATTTCTTACAACCTCATTACCACACTTCTTTGACTTGCATCTTCCTTCCATTCTTCTCTAGAAATATCCCCCTGATCACTAATGTTCAGGTCACCCCTAGACTGACAGAACATTCTCTTCATTGTTCACATTTCTTACTCAGCTTTGCTCTTTTTTCTTCCTTTTACTGCCAACCTTCTCAAAAGATTCCTGATAGAATCATTGCATTGTGGTTTGATCTGTTCTTCACCAAAACTGTTTCCTTCAAAGCTGTCAATGACCTAATAATCAGCAAAACCTTTGCCTTTGAGGCCTTGTGGGGAACATTTAAACAGTTAACTCAACACACATTCTGAGTCTGTGGGTGGGGAGCCTTCAATGCTGGATTGTCAGAACCATTGGTTTTACATTCTGCCTTCCTGAATTTATTCCCTCTTATTTATTTGATGGCACGCTTCATTTCTGTCCATTTGAGTTCCAAGGTTTTGTCATGAGCTCCATTTTCTTAAAAGCTGCATGATATCATCTGGCCCTATGCATACGGTAAGTTACTTAATAAGATAATGTAATCATTCAGCAGTGCACCGTTGTGTCTTGAAGGCCCTCTCTAAATGCTTTCATCATTCCTTCAAGTCATTTGGAATATCCAACTGGGGTCCTCTTTTGAAACGTTTCCTGTCCTGCACATTTCATTATTCGCCAAATGCTATCAGTGAATTGTGGTAATACATCTACACCGCTACCCTGTCTCCTTCCCCAGTACTGTCCCCGTCCCTCTCCCCCCTCACCAGGACTCTGTGCATATAGCCAGTCAGCCTTTGCTCTGTTTTCTCTACCACTTACAATCTCATCAATGCCACATTAATCTTCTTTTCTGCGTACAAGCTGGTCATTTCTCTGCTCTGAATCTTTCAGTCTTTACTCAAATTAAGTCAAGGAAAACCTCTTTTGGCTCCAACCGTAGCCCTTCTGTGCCATGACCCCAGCTGTCCCCAGTTCTCCGTTTGCCTGCGGTCCTGCGCATTCCAAAGTGGCCACGGGGCAGCGTGCAGGTTGCGGTTTCTGCAAAAATCAGTGATGGTTTCCCACCCTTGCATCAGAGGTTTTCCAGAATTGTCTCTCATGTGTTAGCAAAATCCCATTGAGTTATACTTCTTTATTTATACCTTCTTGGTTTTGCAGACTGGATCTGGTCCCTCTTTTCTCTGCCCCCACCCCAACTCTGCATTGAGTCCATAAGTCTAGGGTACTCCTCATTCATTCTGTGTGTATCCATATTTTTTTTCACAGTTGTTTTCTTCACCTTTGTCTTGAAAGTTTCTTAAAAAGCAAAGGCCGTTTGTTTTACATTTTTCTTGAAATTTCTAGCGTATATTTTATGTATTAAATACTCAGTATGTGCTTTCATTCCAACTAAAGGCCTTACCATTTTTAACCATTCTTAATTTTCTGCATCCACTAAAAGTTATTTATATATTTTGCAATTTTTTATTTTTTAATTAAAAAATTTTAAAGACTTTATTATTTTCAGAGAGAGGGGAAGGGAGAGAGGCAGAGAGGGAGAGAGACATCCATGTATGGTTGCCTTTCACCTGCCTTCAGCTATGGACCTGGCTGGAGACCTGGCTTGCAACCTGTGCAATTTTTTAAAACCCTAAAATATCAGTTAAGAGTTTTGGTAAGAAAAGGAACTAAATATCTGCTATGCTAACAATTAGCTTATTTTCTTTACAACATCTTCAATCAGATAGGAATGTATAAGTTTTTCTGCTTTGGGAAACATAAATCAAACTTTCTGTATTAAAAAATTAATAATGTTGTTTGTTTATTTGTTTGCTTTTAAATCTATCCAAATGCTTTGCTTTATCTATGTGGGATTACAGAATTTATACTGAATTCAAGCCCCCTTCACTAAGAGGCATAATCTCAGGATGGTGGAACCAGGTGGGGTTCCCAGAGGCCTGGAAGGTAATTACAAGAAGGTGGTCAGGCCATGGCGTGGAGACAAAGATAACCCAAGAGACAGCACCAGGAATTCAGATAGATCGAAACATAAGAGGATCCAGTACAGCTAATGACTTGTTTCAAAGAAGCAGGGACAAGTAAGGATTCCAGCATAAAATATTATAGAGGGAACAGAGAAAGCATATAGAAAAAAGTAAGCATAAAAGTGAACCCTAAGAATTTACATGTTTAACTGCAAAGCATTCTTCTGTGCCAGAAATTCTTTATATAATGTAAAATTAGGATAACAGGACATTGTCTTAAGCATGTGTGTTTTATTACCTACCTTCTCTTGCCATACTTTATTCTGATCTTTAGTAGAAAATATTTCACTTTTTTCCCCCATAAAGCCATGCACAGACATTACTCCAGTTGTCTCATTTCCTACAACTATTCTATTATAAATTATAGTGCATCGTTTTCCTTATATTTTTAAATGTCATCATTGAGGGTCTCCTCGTCTTTTGCTCAGCTGCTGCAGTGCACTCCCAACCTTTCTCCCTGCCTGAGACCTGAAATGGCTCAGAGGCAGCCCATATCCTGGCCACCATATTGACTGATACAAAACACAAGTTGGGCGGTTTTACTCTCTTCCTTGATCTGATCATGACCTTCTGTTTCCTATAAGAAAAAGTCCAAGCTTCTTGACATGAGCCACTCCATGACCTGACTCCATCTTCCTTTCTTTACGTTCATACTCATCCACAGAGCCTTGTTGATCATTTTGAAGGCAGGGGATGCTATTGATGGCCTCTTTGCCTTTCTTTATGTTACCTTCTCTGTCTTCAATCCTTTCTACTCAGTTTATCTTCTACTTTCCATTAAACCATCTTACAAGGCTCTGCCTTCTTCCTAAATTTTCTCTGACCACTCTGTCTCTGTCACTATATTTATCATTTGTCACTTTGTCTCTTTCAAAACCATGAGCTTATTGAGTGTAAAGACCATGTCTTACTGTCTTTGTATCTCTAGTGATCAGTATACAGTAAGGATTCATTAAATATGGACCAAGTGAACTGTCTTTAATTGAAGAATCTAGGCTACCTAACAAAAAGTAAAGATCCCAGAAGTGAAGCATGAAACGCTCAAACATTTAACACCTCAGAGAGGTGAAAACAACCTTGTCCATTTGTTTATTTGCTCTCCAGCCTTTTTGCTTTAGGCATTGGAACCATGCAAAACCTAAACTTATTGTTATAGGACTCAATCGAGTTCAAATTAGGACTCAATCAGCAAAGAAGCATGATGAGTAAAACAGGAAAGTAAGGAAAGACATTGGCAGAAGCATGCAATAGTCCCTATTTGAAGAAAACTTGAATCTGAACAAGGTAGACATGGTTTCTAAAGAAAAGTTCACTAAGAACAATGGGAAACGTATCCCTATTACATGGAAGTATTATGTTTACATCATAATGGTAGATCATGAGAAATATTTTATTTTATTACAATTTTTTATTTTATTGTATTTCATTAATATTTGTCCCCCTTTCCTGTCTTCCCCCTCTCCCCATCCCCCTCCACCCTGCAATCATCACACGCCTGTCCGTGTCAGAGTTGTCTCTCTTATTTTTAATTTTTGCTCTATCTCCACACTCCAACCTCCCACAAAGTGTAAAAACAGTAAATTACATTATTCCACTTTTTAAAAGCTTCATTCCACTTAGAAGATTAGGCATAGACTTACACATAGGCATATCTTGGTCACTAGTTGAGCCTCTAGTGTCTAGCAGGAGGCTGGCACACAAACATTGTATGACTGACACAGTAATGTCCAGTAATGGAACCGGGACACTCGTAAGGGGAAAGCCGGATGCTGTGACATCCACTTTGTGGCAGAAGGTAAAAATATATGCTGTGCTTTGTATACATGTACACATGCCACGTACAATTGCTAGTCATGTATGTGTAATTTTTAGTCAACAGCTATCATATATGGTAACAAGACTTTTAACTTATAATTGCTTTATTATTTACAAGGCTCATTTTTGTGAAAGTATTTCACATAACTTGAGGATTCTAATATATACTTAAAAGCAGTGATTTTTGCTAACACAAGTCTGTGTGCTCAGGGATATAGAAAAGTAAAAGGTAGGTCAAACCTTCAGAATCCCCAAAACGTATACAAAAAAAAAAAAAGCTGTTGCTTAAAAATAGAGCCCTGGCTGGTGGCTCAGTGGATTGGCACTGGCCTGTGAACCCAAAGGTTAATGGTTCAAGTCCCAGTCAGGGCATATGACCAGGTTGCAAGCCAGGTCTCCAGCCAAGTCTCTAGCCAAGTCTGTAGCTGAAGACAGGTGAAAGGCAACCATACATTGATGTTTCTTTCCCTTTCTTCCTCCCTCCCTGCCCTTCTTTCTAAAAATAATGCATAAAATCTTTTTTTAAAAATAGAGAAAGCACCAGTAAAATGCAATATTCAGGAATGTGAAAGTTAGTTTATATTCATAACCAATTAAATTCACATTATATTTTATCCATTTTATTCCCAAGCCTCCCTTTTCAACATGTTTGAAGACTTTAAAGTACAAAAAAACTTTTAGTATATAAAATGGCAGAATTATGAATGCATGTGACCTTTGAACAGCCTTGTCAAAATCTTATATCCTGGGTATGAAAATCAGTTCAGTAGATATTTCAAAAGCATGGCTTTATTGAAAGCATTCTTCAATTTCTACTTCTGTGGAAGAAATAAGATACTTTATCTTTCTCATGCGTGTATTGGAGATAAGACAAATACCTGGCTTATGCTTCCTGTTTGTATCTCAGCCCACAAGTTGCCTCCTGGAAGAGGTGTCCCCTGATACATTTGTCTAAATTCATCTCCTGGCACTCATTCTCACCACATCGGCCCTTTTCATGTGGACATGTCACTCTGTTGTCTTTTGGTCCCTTTAAATTTATTTTTTCATTGCCCATGCTGTCACATGACTTCTCCTTGATTCCCACCAGAACCCATCCCCTAGATAGTACATATTTAATAATTAATTGCTGGATAAATCCTCAAAGGCAAATTACGCAAGGATCTCACACTTGACCTCAAATCATCCTC
Source organism: Noctilio leporinus (assembly GCA_004026585.1). Lineage (NCBI taxonomy): Eukaryota > Metazoa > Chordata > Mammalia > Chiroptera > Noctilionidae > Noctilio > Noctilio leporinus. Next base: position 165,681 of record PVIW01002559.1, read on the forward strand.
GAGGGTTAGAGCGGGAAGAGAGCATCTCACCTGCTGAACTGCTCGGGGCCAGCAGAGCAGCACCCACAAGCGGGAAGCACCGTGGCCCTGAGATTTTCTTAGTATCACTTTCAATTACGCTGTGGACACATTATTTTTAATATATTTAAAAAAAAAAGAAGATGCTGGGAACATTAGAGCCCCCTGGGATTTTGTTTTGACGTGTGTGCTGTATGCCAGAAGGTCTCATTTTATATGTGGTGGTTTGCATTTTATTTTGAATTTTCCCCAGGTTGATGCATTAGTGGTTTATTGCACGGTCAGGGTGGGGGGTGAGGGATGGTTCAGTAGAGTAGAAGGAGCGTAAATATTCTGTCCAATCTTTATAACCTACTAAAATCCATGTAGCAGACATTTTAAAAAATGTCATATTGCTTTGCCAAACCTGACTAGAGTATTCTCGGTGGCTCACAAGACAAATGTTGGGGTTTCCACATCCGAACCTAAGTGGTGAAACACCTCAGGCTAGAGGAGGTTTTGAGTGGCAGATCCATCTGTGTGTTCTTCATCTTTGAACTGGACCAAGGAACACACACCAGCTCCACTTGCAGCTTTCTGGGAAGTGACCGGAAAGCCGTGTTCCAAAAGTGTCTTCCTTTCCCTGTGCTCTGAATTACATGGGCCCAAAGGTAAAGGAATGACTCTAATTTCCTGAGAAAACTGCTGAAGGCGGGAGCAGACAACTTGGCATTTTAGCTCTGCTATGTGAGACATTAGCTAAAAGCTGTCATTGTCACCGTCCACTTGCTGCTCTGTGGCAGCATAGTCCTAAGTCTGCAAAGCAGGACTCCGGTGACCGCTAGATTGGTGGCATGGCAGGACTTACCTGGCCTCCCCATTTCTCTTCCTATTTATAACATACTCCTGTTTTCCCCGGGTTGTGTAGAAGTTTTCAGGGTTTATGTTTTGAATGATTTAAATCCCTTTTATGATACTGTCAGCACCATGAGGAGTTACATGGATACTTCACTCCAAAGAGAGCAATGAATGAGACATGCCTGGCCCTAATCCCACCGCCCACTTTACCTCAGACCCACCGCTTCCTCTAGTTCATAACCTGTGTGTACCTCCCTCACCTCTTCCATAAATGCGAGTGATGATGGTAACAACTACTTCGTTGGGTTGGTAGAAAGAGTAAATGAGTAAAAGATACACGAACTTAGAAAAGTACCCTGATTGGTGTGGCCCTGTGGGTTGGGTGTAGCCCTGCAAAGCGGGAGGTGGTGGGCTTGATTCCTGATCAAGGCACATGCCTGGGTGGCAGGTTCACTGCATCTCTCTCTCATGTTGATGTTTCTCTCCCTGTTTCTTCTCCTTCCCTTTCCCCTCTCTCTAAAAAGAAACCAAGATTCTTAAAAAATAAGTTAAAGATTAGGAAAGTAAGTACAAGGAAAACTTAATTATTGGTTTTTCAATGATTCAACGGAGAACAGTCTACAGCCCAGCCCTACGGCACCTACAGCTTAGTAAGAGACAGACATTTAAGCATTTGTCACTGCACTGTCCCTGCTCTGAAAGGGTTTTCAGAGAGTGGTAGGCCATACATAGGAGGGAACCCAGTCCAGACTTACCAAGTCTCGTTTCATGTGGAATTTTTAAAACGTTCTGCCCTCATTTTAACAGCCAGCTTTCTGGAGAGGTCTTAGCATTAAAACATAGCATTGAAATGTTAGGACCATGAGGCAGATAAATCTTTTAGTGAAAGCAAGCAGTAGAGTTAAAACTAAACACTAATCAGACACATTCAGTGAACTCCGCAGCTCTGCTTATGAGAACCTGTTGGAATATGTACAACGCAAGGAGGCCTATTTTTAACATGATCATATTTACTCTGATTCGATTAGGGCAAAATGGCAAACTTAACAGTGGAGAAAGAGGGTAATGCCCTTCTGAGCATGTCTCCAAAGTTCAGAGCTAATCTATTTTTAAACAATGAGTGTGAGGAGCCATGGCTGAAAATAGGTACAGATCATGTGTCCCAGGAGAATATAGGACGTCAGTATATTTCATTTTCCCAGAACATGGCTGAGAGTATAATACTGTCCTTCTGACCTTTAATTCGTCAAACAGACTATTGGGAAAGACAGCATAATTTGCATGCATATTTATTTAGTGCAATTCTAAGTAAATTTTTAAAGTATATACTTGTCAGTTTTTTTTAATGCCTTCTAAAAATGGGTTTAAACTTCATTACAATAACCTAGACTATAGTACTATAAAGCTGTACAGAGATCTTATCAATTATCGAATACTCATATAACAGTCACAGTAACGAAAGGCTAGAAGAATTATGTAAGTGGCCTGGTCGCTATGTGGGCACATTACCAAGCAAAGAAATTGGATCTTCTCTCTTTTGCCTGGAATTTTTCTTCTGCATCCCTCATTTATGGAAAACACACACACACACACACACACACACACACACACACAATTATTGATTTCTTAATGTTGCCAAGACATTGATCCAGGCATGATGGGGAGATAAATAGTAAAATGTAATTTCCGGTCTCAAAAGTTCTTGTTACATGCTTGTAGAGACAAGGTATAAATACATGAAATAAATACAAAGAAAAATGAAAAGACATTACTAAAACTACAAGATACATCAGGAGTCAACTATGGATACTACAAACTAAAATTCAAAATATATTAAAGACTTAACACATAGGGAAAACCTTCCTGACATGGGTCCTGGCAATGTTTTGGGTTATTTTCCTTAGATATAACACCTAAAGCACAAGTAAAAAAAAAAAAATTAAGTTGGATTGCATCAAACTAAAAAGCTTCTGTAGAGAAAAAGAAAGAAAATGTCTAGGTAACCTATGCAATGGGAGAAAAGATTGGCATACCACATATCTAATAAGGGGTTCATATCCAAATTAAGTAAGAGACTCAGACAATTCTATAGCAAGAAAACAAATAGTCCAATTGAAAAATGGGCTTATGCAGTCCTGGCCAGTGTGGCTTAGCGGATTGAGCCCTGTCCTGCAAACCTACAAGTGACTGGTTGAGTTCCCAGGCAGGGTACATACCTGGGTTGAGGGCCAGGTCCCCAGTTGGGAGCGGGTGAAAGGCAACCATACACTGATATTTCTCTCCCTCTCATTCTCCCTTCCTTCCCCTTTCTCTACAAATAAAAAAAAAATTTAAATTTAAACAAACAAATTAAGTTAAAAATGGGCTAAAAACATGAACAAACTTATTTTTTCCAAATAAGATATTCAAGAGATCAGCAGGTACATGGAAAAGTGCCAAGCTTTCCTAATCATTAGGAAAATGAAGTGGAAATCAATGGCATATCATTGCAAATAGTATCACCAAAGGCAAATCAGTGAGCAATCACCTCACACCTATTAGGGTGGCTGTTATTAAAAAGACACCAACAGCAAGTGCTGGTGAGGATGTGGAGAAAGGGAACTAGGGAAATGGAATGGGGAGGGAAGAAATCAGTCATACTGTTGTGATGCGGAGAGTCAAGGCTACTGGGCCTTTTCCACAAGTTTCTCTTCTGTTGCTTCATCACTGCCCCCACCCCAATATTTCTCTGAGTGATGTTCTTTATTCTTAAGGCTTCAAAAATTAGCCCTGTACTAATATTGTGTAATTCTGCTTGTATATAATCACTGGCAGGCCCTGGCTAGTGGCTCAGTGGATTGAGCACCTGCCTGTGAACCCAAAGGTCGCTGGTTCGATTCCCAGCCAGGGGACATAACCAGGTTGCAAGCCAGGTCTCCAGCCAGGTTCATAGCTGGAGGCAAGTGAAAGGCAACCATACATGGATGTTCCTCTCCCTCTCTGCCTCTCTCCCTTCCCCTCTCTCTGAGAATAATAAATAAAATCTTTTTTAAAGTGCCTAGAATAGGCAAATTCATAGTGACAAAGAGGTGGGAAGAAGAGGAAGCTTTTGTTTACTGGTTACAGGTTTGTTGAGGAAGATGAGAAACTTTTTGCTCTAGACGGTGGTGATGGTCATGTAACATTATGAATTGAACACTTGGGAGTAGTTGAATAGATAAAACTATAAATAGGGTCATACATATTTTTTATAAAAATGTACAACTCAATCTTAGAAAAGAGCCCCCAACCCTATAGTCCTTCTCCAGCACCATTTCTGTCATCTGTGGCTCATCCCCTGTACACCCAGGATTCTTCGCTCTCAGCACCAAAAGGAAGCAAAACCTGTTCATCTTGTGAAAGTCCTTTTCACAGGGACCGAAGAGCTCAGAGGCTGTTGAAGTGTGTGGATCACGTCCCTCCAGGGCCTCACCTTCTGAGCGCAGTGCTGCTGCATCTTGGCAGATGGCGTGCATCATTCTTGACCCTCTCACCACCTAGCTGGCTCCGTTAGTTTGCTGGGGCCACTGTCATGAAACACAACAGATCACATGGTGGAAACAACAGAGACTCTTTCTCACCATTCTGCAACCTGGGAATTTTAAGATATGGCTGTTTCTGAAGCCTCTCACCTTCCCTTGCAGGCCACCACCTACTCCCACTGTCCTCACATGGTCTTTTCTTGGGGCCGCACATCCTCTGTTCTCTTTGTGTCCCCCGTTCCTGCGGTAAGGATTCCAGTTAGCCTGGACAGTGTCCTTTCAACACAGCCACCTCTTTAAAGACATTCACTCCTCCAAATGCAGTCACATTTGGAGGTATAGGAAGTTGGGGGGGTGCGGGACACAGACACTTGTCCAGACATGCAGTGCTGCATTCCCATCTAATTAAAGTGACCGGAAAATGAGTGTTGAATGTATCTCAGGACGCCTGCTGGTCGCGCAGCCTGGCCTGATTGCCTCACGCTGATGCTCATGTGCATGTATTCTTAGGCACAGATGATTTCTATTCCTGGCCTGTTGATGAGGAAAATACATCAATGGGGATTATATTATGAAATTTCAAATACAGGTTTGGTCAGATTCTCCCAAGTACCTCCTCTACGAATGATGCCTTTTCATTCAGGCTGCTGTCCATCCGGCCCAGTTTAATAGTACTTTTTTAGTTGAGCGTGCTTAGGGCCATCTGCTTGCTGCATTTGACAGTTTGCATCAGTCTATTTTGACTCTGCCCCACGCGCCTGCTGCAGGCTGCGGGCCCCCTCGGCCACCTCAGACCCTCCCCGGGCTCCAGTTGGGGCTGAAACCCGCTATCCTACAAATATATTCATTGCAACACACAATTCTTTGATTTAGTGTTCGGGCCTTTTTCTACCTTGTTTTCTCTTTTTAATGATCTAATCTAAGGGAATGCTGGGAGAATTTCTGCCGTCTGCCATCATGCTGCATGGCCCTAACAGCTGCAGGTCCCTATGTGCCATGAGGGCAAACGTGGGGCACCAGGCTGAGTCTGAATTGCTTCTAACAGCCTAGCATTCACATGATACGGTATCAGTTTGAATTCACACCTCAAAACCCAGTTAGATGCGAATGAAAGCTGGGACTACAGAAGGCATTGAAATTGTTGAACCCTGCATCTCAAGATTCATCTTGTTCTGATCTATTTTTCACAAGCAGACTGGTTTCATTCCAGCCACTTAATCAAAATTGGCCACTTGTATATGCAGAGATCGTAGGCTAATTACCTTTTAACTTCTAATTTGAAGAGACTATTAATCTAGCAATTAATGATATAGCTGGGTTTCAAACCAAGTTACAGTGAAAATACATAAGGTTGCCAGTATTTAAGAGACGACCACATCCTTTTTTCTCTTTATCACTATTGGAGTTTTCTTGCTGTAACTATGATTAACACAAGATAGAATGGCCATTAAGAAGAACGGCCATGAGGCCCATGTCTCGTAATGGGCAATAGCTTATATTATTAAAGTGGAAAAACAAAGAAACAAATATTGAATGTATGTTATGATTACAACTATCTTAAGGCGAATGAGGGGTTACTTTTAACACAAAAACATACTACAGGTGAAAGGCAACCATACACAGGTAAAAGGCAACCCTACATAGATGTCCCTCTCCCTCTCTGCCTCTCTCCCTTTCCCTTTCTCTAAAAATGATAAATAAAATCTTTAAAAAAAAAAGTTTTCTTTAAAAAAAATGCTAACTTACTTTCATTAAGGAGATGAGAATACAGAGACATTGTTTTTTTTACGTATTTTAAGGAACCTGTATTAATTTTATTTTCAAAGCTTAAAAAGGACTGTTTGCTAATAGAAAATACTTTAATAAGATGGGAAATTGTAACACACTGATATTGAGGCACTCTTTGTGAATCCATCAAGATTTTCTTTCTGTCTCTAACTTCTTTAATGTCCCCAAACATAAATACCCAGTGGAGCAAAAGTGGGTTGGCAGTTGTGAATATGCAGAACACAGTTTATTCTTGTAGTATTACTTATTAATTATCGTATTATTTTTTATGCAAACAGCTGCAAACCTACTTTCACATCACCTTGGAGTCAGCAGAAGTCTTTTTTAACTTTGAAGTTTATTACATAATTTCTGATATTTACATTATTTAGGAGTTGCAATAAAAGGTCTGTAAAAAGTAAGATAGATGCCCACAACTGAAGAAATAGCTTGTTGTAAATGCTTCATAATAAGACACTGAAATCAGGAAAATGCTTTGAGTTTAGGGAACCAAAGTGGTACCTAACGTGCAAGTCAGGGTTTGGATAAATGTTTAAAATATTTTAAAACAGTAAGATTTGCTTATATGGATTGATTTTTTATACATTCAGTCAATGTCTTGCAATTTAAAAGAACAAACCACCAGCTCGATATAACCCAGTTGGGAATGCTGAGGGAAATCTTCTTTTTAAATTTCCCCTATGTGTTTCCTTTTCATTACAAAAAAAAAGAATACAGATGTGTACATAATTTACAATTCACCTTCCAAATTTATTATCTCAACAGGGGAGCTTGATCACAAGAATCTTGTATTTTATTGCTGGGCTTTAGCCAAAAGGAAACTTTGTTGACTGTGCCTGAAAATATTCATCATTTTTGTCTTCTGAACCTCTGCACCCATCTCAACTTTGGTCTTTAATAACCCAACTCAACATTTTTTTTTTTCAATCAGACCCATATCCTCCTACCAGATGACATCAGAAATCTTTATTTCTTTGAAAGTTTATAGAATCTATGTTCACCGTTTATTTGATCTTAACAGATATCATTGTTCTGGTGGTTATAATGGTTAATAATAGGTAACCTTGAGTGACCTTCATGGAATCATGGCAGTGTCTGTGTAGAGCTACTAGTGTTCCCTGTTTATGGACAGGGTGATGAAGATGGGGAACGTCTGAGTCATTTCCTATGGGCACAGAGCCAAGTGGCTTTGGAATTAGGGATTGAGCCCAGACAGGCAGAGAGAGACAGAGACTAGCCATGTTCATTTTATTCTTTACAATTATCTCACACTGAATATATACATGTACATCTTTCCCCCTCAACTAAATGTAAGCGTTCATATCCCTCTCTATTTTAGGAACCATGGTTCCACACCATCTCTTTTCATTTGGAATGTGTTGTTAAAAGTAGAGATTTAGAGATTTTGAGTCATAGCCCCTAAAGATTTTCTGAATCTGGTTTCAAGCCTACTAACTGTATTTTAGGAAAAAAAAAAAAAAAAAACCATAAATATGTCTACAGGTTTACCGTCTTCCTCTAAAGAATTGCAGGGGAGAGAATATCACCTTGGGCAGGTCACTAAGGCCATTTTTTCTTTATTAGTGCTATCTCCATGAGAGCAGTGATGAGGGCAGGGTCCCACACAGTAATCCTGAACGTGTTCTGTCACTGCCTGAGAATGTCCTATATCAGACCCACTGGCCTGAACCCACAGCATTGCAGGTACCCTCTGTGCCCCACACCCTGTGTTGGACACTGGCTGGCATTCAGAGGTGCCCGCCTCAGGCATGTAACAACTGCTCAGAAGCAGATATGGGTGTTTTTGTTTTACTTACTGCCTCATACACATTATGTATTGCCTTCCATCTTTCTAGAAGGCCTCTTCAAATTAATTTTAGTTAGTTTTTTTCCAGATGCTGAGTTACAGTTCTTAGAAGCTTTGTGATCTAACTCTAATGTTGTCAGGGGTCAAACTAAACCACATTTTAATCACCTGTGGAAGTTTCACAATCTCCTTCACCTCCCTCTTCAAGGTGTAAATAACATCAGAAAATTGTACTTCATGTTTGTCTTGCTGAATTCTTCATTAAATAACATTAACATGAAGCTTTAAAGAACTCTAGAAACACTTTCTCTATTCCAGATCCCCTTATATATAACATTATGTTTATTCTGCAGCAGACCCTTCTGACCAGTGGAAATGTCATGTCAATCATAGGAAATATAACATGAGATGTTAAATTTCCTAGGAGTCACATTAAAAATAAAACATAAAATTAGGTTTGATAAACGTGTTAACTAAATATATTAGCATAGTATCATTTCAACATGTAATCAATGTAATAAACCACTGAGATAGATCAAATTCTTAATTTTTTGCCTTGAGTCTAAAATCCAATGTATTTTTTAGAGTTACAGCACCTCTTGATTTCTGTGCAAATTTTTCCTCAGAATTCCTTAATCCATGTACAGATTTCATAAAGTGTTCAGTTGAAAAAGTATGTCAATCTATCCAAGTTTTTCCAAACATAATTTAACATTTTAACTGAACAGTGTCAGTTTTTAACTTTAAACTTGAATAGTTAAAATTAGATTTAAAATTCAATTTCTTAGGGGTTACTCATTCCACATGGCCATTGACTCTCATGTTAGACAACATTAGCTCTAGGAGTAGACTGTATACTTTTAAATATTGGGCTCATTCCTACATGGTATGTGATTTTTGTGAAATGGCAACCTCTTTAAGATTCATTTTACTATTCTCTCATCTTTACTATTGAGTTACTAATCTAGGGTAGAAACTGGGGTCTTTGTCAAGCTCTCAAAGGTGTCAGGTTCAAAAGAATAACATTAACTTCCTCAGGTTTTGTGATCACTCTAGCTGTATACAAAGGTAAAATGGCTTCTTGGACTCTGTCAAAATCCTAAATTAGGAAGCTGGCCTACCTGACAAGCAATAGGTCTTCCTCTTGTGAATGTGTGGGTTAGGGCAGATAACTCATTGTCTTCTTTAAAATGAGGTAGTAATAATAACTAAGGCATAGGATTTTTATGAGGGTAAAATAAATTGATACTTGTCAACATTTAAAGAAAATACCTGGAACCCAGCAAAAACTCAATAAATGTGGTCTCTTCTATTATATTCATTCTTAAAATTATACCCTATTGTATCCAATTACTCTGCTTTGATAGTAACTAGTCCAGGTTACTGAGTGGGAGGAAAAATAAAGTAACATCAGCAACAATTCATTTCTAGGAGGTTCTAGGTGATGAAGTATCTACCACTTGATGTAGATTGAACCAAATGCACTTACTATTTCTAATGTTAATAGAGAAGCCTGCATATCTGGATGCCATTAGAACAAGTTTACGTGTCTGGATGCCACTTGAATGTCAGTCTGACATGAATTCTTGGAAGGAAACTCTTGTCCTCCTCGGTTCTGCACAGTGTAAAATACAAGGTGTGTTGGGTGCAGGAATTTAATAGTGTAAGAGCAGCTCAATTTGGTTAAGATTATTTAGTGATTCATTATTGCAACAATGGCAATTATAGCTACCATGCTTAAAACTTTTTAGGACTATACTCTGTAAAATAAAATAATGTAGAGTGGAGGAAGTTAAATGTTTCACATAGTGAAACTTTCCACAATGCTACTGAAGTTATCAATAAGGAATTGTATTGCAAAAAGAACCTTAAAATATGGCTATTCTTTTTCATTATAAGCAAACAATATTGCTTCAACTTTCCCAGTGTCTCAGAGTATGCATGGTTCCAAAGCACAGATTTATTGTTAACATAAATCCTTCTTGAAAGAATCTAAATATAACAAATCCCATTTTTCCTAATTGTCATAGAGTTAGGCAAGCTAGAAAACAAATTACACAGAAAGAAAGAAAGAAAGAAAGAAAGAAAGAAAGAAAGAAAGAAAGAAAGAAAGAAAGAGAGAAAGAGAGAAAGAGAGAAAGAAAGAGAAAGAGAGAGAGAGAGAGAGAGAGAGAGAGAGAGAGAGAGAGAAAGAAAGAAAGAAAGAAAGAAAGAAAGAAAGAAAGAAAGAAAGAAAGAAAAAAAGAACCCTCCAAACCAGTAACAGTAAAATGTACCACTGAGAAGGGAAAAGCAAGCTACAGATGGGGAGAAGAGATTTGCAATGCATATCCCAACCAACACAAAACTCATGCCAGAACTATAAAAAGAACTGTTCCAATACAAAAATCAGAAAACTCTTGACTGGACACTTCACCAAATAGGACAATCATCTGACCAATTATGAGCTAACAATATTAATCCCTGGGGAAATATAAAATCAAATCACAATGAGAGAAGAGAAACAAAAATAATGTTATCTTTTCTTGCCTACTAATGTCTAAAATTATGATAACACCAAATTCTGTCAGAGATACAGGACTACTGGACTTTCATACAAGTAAGCTACTGCTTTGTGAGAAAACAGGCAGTCATTTTAGATAACTTTTAGCTGGCCAAGAAGTACATTTACTTTTTTACCATAAAATAAAAGACACGTTTCTTTTCATTTTCACCAGCAACTTGGCTGATTGGATATTTTGAGCATGTCAGCTATCTCCCATGTGGTATAATGCTGATTATTCTTAATGAATATCTCAATTTGATCACTATCAACTTCAACTGGTCTACCTGCCCATGTGGCATCATCCAATGAGGAATCTCCCAAATGAAACTTCCCAAGCCACTTTTGACACCTTCAGTCAGCCACAGCACCTTCTGTATACACTACACAAGTCATTTTTTGTATTTCAGTTGCATTTTTACCTTTCTTAAATGACAAAGCTTAATATGCTAAAACTGTTGCTTATTACCTTCCATCTTTAAGATTAAAATGGCTACATAAAAATTCACCAATTTTGATGATTTTTTAAATGCAGGCTGATGTGACTATACAATCTAACAAAATTGCTTCAAATGAAGTTAAAGATAAGCAAGCACTACTAGAGCCATCATTTGGAAAACACCCAAATGAACTTTTTGGCCAATCCAATAAATACATGCTTATCGGATTACCTAGCCATTCCAACAAAAGGATAACTAACTATTCAAGAGGAAGCAGAGCATTAGCTGCTTCAAGAATATTCATAGCAGCCCTGGCTGGTGGCACAATGGATAAGGCGCCGGCCTGTGAACCCAAAGGTTGCTGGTTCGATTCCCAGCCAGGGCACATAATCAGGCTGCAAGCCAGGTCTCCAGCCAGGTCTGTAGCTGGAGGCAGGTGAAAGGCAACCATACATGGATGTCTCTCTCCCTCTCTGCCTCTCTCCCTTCCCCTCTCTCTAAAAACTAATAAATTAAATTAAAAGAAAATGTTCATAGCAGGTTGATCTGCTTAGCCTATCAGTTTCAATCAGCTAGTATTTTCATAGAAGTAAAAGTGTCAGAGAGAGGGAAGATGAGTTGATTCCTTCTGGCAATAACAATAATATGAAATTATCACTGCAATGGTGTCATCAGGTGTTGTCAGCAGGTGTCCTTGAGTATGTAGTGCATCCCAGACATGCCATCCATGTTCACAAACACCTGTCTAATTGGAAAACACCCTTTCAAATGTTTTCTAAAATAAAAGGTGAGGGAAGAATGAAGAGGGAAATGTGTGTGGTTCAAATCAAAGAATGTAGGTGAAAGGAGTCTCTGTTATTTTTGTTTGAAAACTCTTATTTTCTTTGCAATCAGATTTATTTTCCATTTTCTCTACAGTATCCTTCTATGTCATTTTACGTGTGAAATCATAACGTTTCGAACAATCACTCTGGTCATGTTAATGGCCTATCTTCATCTTCTCACCCCAGTTCACCTTTTAACTTCATGTGGTTTTTCTGTAGAAGTATTAATAGTAAGAAGCGCATTTTTAATACACATAACACTTCTTTCTCAAGTCAGTTGCCTGAGAAAGCATTCTAAGAGTTTTAAGAGACCCTTTCCAACAGGAGCAAAACGAAGCTTTGTGAGCACTTTTTTCACTTAATCCATTTGGTCTTCTTCCTTTCTTCTTCTTTTTCTCCTTCCTTCCCTCCATTCACACAGGCATGCATGTTCGTGAAGCACTTCCTATGAGCTGAACCTTACTGTCACCCCCACACCCACAGCTCTTTAGCACTAGTTAACACTGGCTACAGGTTGCCCTGGACACAGCTACCCATGAAGCGTCCGCTTGGGCGCTTGGATGATACCGCACTGAGTATCACATGTATAGTCCTTCTCTTGTTTTTGCTGCTATATTCATTTTCTGGTTCTTGCTGCTGATTTTGAAATATTTACAACCCTCCATAAAGCTCCACTTTTATAGGCACTTCCCGGCCCTGCTAAACGCATGAGACATTGCTTGACGATGAAATATTTGTTTTCCATGGTGAACTCGAATTTTTTTAAATTTAATTTTATTGTTGTTGTAGTACATCCATCCCCTTTTCTACTCCCCTCTGTCCCCTTCCCCTCCCACCCACTGAACTTGAATGTTGAGGCCTGCTGTATCAGCGGGGATTTTTCAGAATCTATCCCGGGATCAAATCAGGTCATTTTATGAAGCAAAACCGGAGGAACTACCTTGCCTAGTCTCGGAATCCAGAGTTTTGTATACTTTACTTCCCCAACGTAGGGAATTCAGAGCTCAGGTTCTGTTAACGCCTCCATTTCTTGTCTGCCCTCTTGCCACTTCTTTGCTGAGGTTTCATCAGCTAGTACGTGAAGTCAGCAGCAGCAAAAATGCAACCCCACCCTATTCTTTTGGGGGGGGGGGGGTCATTGGAGAATAAATTTCTGAGAAATAACACTGTGGTAAAGTTCAGATTCTCATTGTTTATCCTGTTACACAGCTGACTGACAAGACTAAAAGGGGTCAGTCCCACATCCCTATTTGGTTCAAAGAGATGTGAAATCTGGACCAGAATCCACTGAATGAAATGAAACACATAGACTTTCTAACTCAGAATGGGCAGGCCCAGAAATAAAACAAACAAGTTGGGGAAAGTAGAAACTGACCTCTCTCCAATCCAAGGCTTCCCACGGAAACATGGAGGCTTTGAAAGAGGGGTGTTCTGATCTTGCCTAGAAACACATCAGATTTGTAATTAGAGGTTAGAGAGAGAGAGGTTAAGTAGCCCCTCTCTGACCTCTCCAGTGTTCTCACACCCGTGTGAAAGATAGTAAAGGAAAGTGCCCAGATGCCATTGTCCCACAGCAGGCCCTGGCTTCCTGCCAGTACCTGTGAGTTTTCATTGTGCCACACGTGGGAGCCCAGGGAAGTAGTGATGTAGCTAGTAAGAAATGATGCGGCCTCCTTTCTTCATAAAAACAACGTAAAGGAGACCAAAATTCTTCCCACATGTTGCAAGTTCTAATTTTACATAAAGAATGGTCAATGAGAAGTTATCAAAGACCAGACTTGTGTATAGTTCATTAAGATGTACTGAATGTTTACTAGATGTCTGTACTGCACTAGGAGCTGTGAATACCAAATCCCAGCACAAAAATAAAACAGCTCTGGCTTTGCAAAGATCCGGAGCTTATTAGAATGGATGTGTTTTTGTTTTGATTTTCAGTTGCCATGTTATGCGGCACATGTGTTTAATTTCGGGATATGTTTTCTTCCTGAGACGAAGAATCTCTGTCCTCACGCTTCTCCGCTCTTCCCACGTTAGGAGATCGTCAACTTCAACTGTCGGAAGCTGGTGGCCACCATGCCCCTGTTCGCTAACGCAGATCCTAATTTCGTCACCGCCATGCTGAGCAAGCTGCGATTTGAGGTGTTTCAACCTGGAGATTACATCATACGGGAAGGAGCCGTGGGCAAGAAAATGTACTTCATCCAGCATGGCATTGCGGGTGTCATCACCAAATCCAGCAAGGAGATGAAGCTGACGGACGGCTCTTACTTCGGAGGTTAGTAGGAAGGAATGCCCCCCGCGGGGACAGGAAGTTGCCTGTGATGTGTGTCTTCGTTAGAATTTTGGAGATGACAGAATGTTGGTTGGTTGGTTTTGACTCTCAATTCATATTTAACTTCTGATAAAAGGGCCTCTGGTGGTATGTTTCATATGTCAGCCTTGTCAAGCTTAACGGTTAGATATTCCTCAAAACCCAAAAAACAAAAATCAAACAAACAAACAAACCAAAAAAAAAAAAAAACTGGAGTGTTTTCTTTAGAAAAGGGCAAGAAGTCTGCCTTCATATATCTGCAGGTTTATCCTACAGGCTGGAATTCAAGTGAAACTCTTTCTCAGTAGATGCTTTTGCTTAAGTGGTCCTTATCACTTTGGATTCATCCTTCACAGACTTTATAACTTTCCAGCTCTGCTGAAGACTTCTCCCTCAAGGTCAGTGTGTCCATCCCAACCCTGGGTCTCTGTAGAACTTCTCATGCCTTTCCAGGGTCCTGGCCTCAGTCTACCTCATACTGAAATTAATAGGTAATTACCTGCCTTCCTTCAGATGTCAGATGGCTACAAGTGCTGTGCAGCATTAGAAGAGTTGTTTCACGGCCCCAACCACCAGACAGGTTTTTATTTGTTTGTTTATTAGAGAATAATCAACCAGTATAGCTCAACCCTTAAGGGTCGGTAGCAATAAAAACCAAGTATTCACATTGTTAATAGGAATTGAGAACCAGCCAATGAATTACATTTTCTCAGATAATAATAATAATAATAATCTATTATTATTTTCTGAGTTGAAGAAACTTTCTTCAATAACAGCTAAGAAATATTTATTAGAAAAAGCTTATAATTGTAGTAAATGCTTTTGTGGAATTTATCAAAATAACAATAAGGTTCATATTCATCAGCTGAGTAAAACATGCAGCTCCAAAAATTAGCTTCTTTGACTTTCCTCTCACTAAGGATGGTTTGGGAGTTTGCTTCTTTTCCAGTCTTCACACGCTTGTCCCTGGTCATGGTTCTGTGTTGCTCATCAGCCCCTTCGCCTTTTGTGAAGATTGTGCTCAGAAAAAGGAGAAGATTGGGAAAAGCTAAAAATCTAAAGGGGCCTACTTTAGAAAGCACAGAGAATTAATGTTTGAGTGAAGAACGAGGAGAAACCAATTGAAAGCTGCAGAGGGGGTTGAAGGGATGAAATGGTCATGGAAAAAAACACAATAGAAGAAAGGAAGCTGTGGAGTAAGAAATAGAAGTACATCATATGAGCTTTGTTTGGCACAGGTGGTTTGGAGGTAAAATCTTTTTGAGGTAGTCAAGCTGAGGGTGATAAGTATGCAGAAGAAAAGGTCAGAAAGAAATTTCTGGGAGTTTCATCATGGATTAAGAGTGTACATCTACACTTGACATACAAAGCCTGGAGTGTTTGTCATGCTGAATTTATGTGGGTTAGACTCTCTGTAACATCAGTTCAATTAGTGAATGTCTTTGTGATTATAAGATCATTTGAGGGATACAAACTGCTTTGTCCTAATGTATTAGTTCTTGAACTCATTGTAGTGTTTCTGTCTCCAGGTGAGACTGGTCTGTAACTGTGCTGTTATTTGTGTCATTTACTTTTGTGACCCACTATGTGACTTGGGGTATCAGATTTTCCTCACGTCTAACAAGAGTAAAGAAGCTTTTTTAAAACATGTTCCCTATTCTAAGGAAATTTAAATGATCCATCTTTATATATACAGTGGATATTTATTTGATTTAAACAAAAGAAGCCAATGAAAGGCAGTTTGAATCTAATAATAATAAATTGTACTTACTGGGCATATTAGGGTTTAGTATTCAGAGCTCTAAGAATCTAATATGAAACTGAAGTTAACTGAGCAAAGCTTTGTATTATACAAATTTTATATTTGTGTTAACCAAGTGTGGCAAGTTCAGAGCATAGTTAAGCAGGAAAGCCCAGGATCCACTGAGAAACACTCTTTCCAGTTCTAAAAGGTCTGAATGTAATCGGTGCGCAAAATACTCCAAAATAGAGAGGAAAAGAGACTCACTCCAAGAAAGAGCAAATTTAGAGCTTTGTATTCTGCACCTAGCTTGACTTACTTCTACAATAATAAAGGTTTTTTTAGATTAACATAGTTTTTGTAACTCAGATCGGTTTCCATTGTTGTTTCCACCTTTTGTGTGGAAATGGGAGAAAGTATGTTAGGTCAGCTCATGCCCTGCAGGGTTCAGTGTTCCCCAGGTCAGTTTTAGGGGGAACGTGCAGAAAATGAGCATGAAGAAAGTGCCTACTGTGTGCTAGGCATGGTTCTCAGCCCTGGGGACACAACATGGAACAAGAGAGACCGCATTGTACGGTCAGGGAGCTTCTATTTTGTTGTAGGCACTTATATTTAAGAAAGAACTTAACAAAGAAACCTAGAGATGACTGAAATATTAAGCAACATCAGGTGCTTCAGGGAAAACGGATACAGGGAAGAAGGTAAGGCGGACCCTGTCCACAGGGCCGTGTGGAGAGTCGAGTCCAGGGAGAGGGGTCCCTAGGAGACTGAGTTGGATCATGTGGCTGCTGACGTCCGCCCTCCTGGCTCAGGCAGGTGATGGGGATGCAATGAGTTTGGGTGCTAACAGTGAGGGTCTTGCTTATAGGAAACAAGTTTCTAGGCTCTTTCTTGATTTCTTCCCTGAAGAAAATTTTCTAAGCCTCCTTTTCCGTATGACGAAAATGAACCTCAGGGAAGCTGGACAACCTAGCCAAGGCCCTGAAGCTGAAAACAGGGGAAGCCAGGTTTCAAGTAGCCCTGAACTTGAACCCACAGCCTGCGCTTTGTCCATTGTGCCTTGTGGCTTCCTAAGACAGGCCTCAGTGACCCTCAGAGTGTGAATGTGAGACATTAGCTAAACCTTAGCGTCTCTTCAAAGCCATCCTTGGGCCTTTTACGCATCAAGCATCTATTAAACTGTTTTAGAATTTAATCTATTCGCATGGTCTGCCTGATTCTCCTATTCATCATAGAACCAATATGTTATCCACTAAGATAAAATGCATGAATATAACTCATTGAAATTTCAAGTGATGCATTTTTGTGTTCAATAGCACATCATTTTCTAGAGCTGTTCTGTTTTCCTAACCTAACATGTTTCGCTGTTGTGGTATCCTGGCCACTCACCTATGGGCAGGTGTTTTCTTTGTACACCCAAGTGTTCTAATTAAATCTGTCTCTGGACTGTCCTTGGTTCAGAACGGCCGTCCCGCAGTCTGAAAGGTGCAGCACCTAAAGTCAGCGCACCAGAAGGAGCCTATTTATTTCCAGCTGCAATTGCCCTTATAAATCATTTGGTGATAAACCCTGCTAAACCAGGTCTAACGTTTTGCCGGCCTCCAGGAACCAGCCAGGAACTTCGTATGGCTAACATGTATATTTAGGACTTTTAGGTCTGAAACACACCTGACGGGAAACGGGTCACCTAGCATTTTCAAGTGCGAAGCCACAGGTCTGAGAAGCGGATGGGCGACCCTGTGGCAGTGGCTATTCCAGGCTGGGCACCTGCCAGTCTCCAGCCCACAGTTCCCTGCACCTCTGGTACATTGTCTGTGTCCAAAGGCTGGTGCTGAGTTTCTAGAAGGAGCGAGGAATCTGTCGATGGTAAATTCACAACTTGATTATCTGAATGCTCCTATTGTACTTGTGAGGAGGAGGAGGCAGCCGCAGAGGAAAACAATGAGTCCGAGATTCTTCTTGCTTGCTTTCTTGTCCCCATTGGTTTTGTCCTTGCCGGGCGAATGAAATAGTTGTTCCAATGCTGTTCCGTCACCTCTGCAGGTGGTAGCCCACTTACAAAGACCAGAGGATGCACAGTCACAGGCTGAAGCTGAGCTAGGTAATGGGTGGAGAGACATTAGTCCCATTTGCACCCTCACCTGGCCACTCCGGGATGCTATCTGGTCATGTATGAACACGTCAGTGTATAACAAAGGATTAAATCCAAATGTCAGAGACACTTATGAAAACCTGGATGAACGTTAAGAAGACATTATAGGTTGAGGCCATCATGTCTTCTCTCTTTCATAAAATCAGAAAAAGAGGAACAGAATAAAAGGGATGATAAAATGGAAATGTTCTGTTACAATTCTTGATTCCGTTATATTCCTGTGGTGTTCACCTGGACCACCTTTGTGTTGTTTTCTTTTTATAAGTCAGAGCCAGGCCAATCTTGGATGTAATAACATAAAATCCCTGTGAGACAAGTGTACTTTCTCATTTTTATGTCTTATTCCAATTCATGTACTTAATTTCCTTTAAATGTGCCTGCCATGGCTGGTGTAGCTCAGTGGACTGAGCACTGGCCTGCAAACCCCAGGGTCACCAGTTCAAGTCCCTGTCAGGACACAGGGCACATGCCTGGGTTGCAGACCAGGTCCCCAGTTGGGGACATGCATGAGGCATCCACACATTAACGTTTCTTTCCTCCTCTTTCTCCCTCCCTTCCCCTCTCTACAAAAATAAATTTTTAAAATCTTTAAAAATGCCTTTACCCAGTTCTTCAATCAATAGCCATCAAAAACTGGGAAAAAGTTATTTTAGTATCAAGTACAGGATTTTACAGCTGAAACAACTCCAGCAGCTTATGATTCACTTTAGAATATGAAGTTGTTTGAATACTTTGTAAAATGTTCTTTTTCCTTTGAAAACATAAATTGCTAAATTTTGATTACCAATACTCCTTGCCATTGACATTTTACTTGTGTTATTTAAATGCTGACTTATGTAATGATAAACTTGGTATATGTTTTTGAAGGAATTTCTGGTAATAAAGAACAGATGGAAGATTTTTTTTTTTTCATTTTGTATGCATAGCTGTGGAGGGAGGCAGGAAACAGAGTTTTCTATCAAACATAGCTGGGGGAAAACCTTTGTAAGCAGCATACACCAGAGCATTACCAGTAAGAATCGTCTAAGAGAAAACTGTCTCCCAGATCGATGTTTCTTTAGGCTTCTCCTCACCATCGATCTGCATTAGTGATTTGAGAACCAACAACAAGCCATTAGTCTGAAGCTCAGGATCTCCCACGTCCGCGTGCAGTCCTGGATCCACTGTGATTTATTCACTCCGTAGCTGTTCCTCTTTCAAGAAGGTTCATCTAGATTGTGCCCCTTGCTCTTTATGTGAAGAATAACAGAATCTAGATCCTTTAACAAGAATCGTCAAAACCCTATGTAGTCCAGCTGAATCTATTTTCTTACTGTCCATTTCAATGATTTCCTTCAGACACCCTTGCCCACACGCCCGCCCCCCAACTATTAGTTCCTTCTTAAGCAGCAAAGTTTGCCTTGGCACGGATTGACCTTTTTGGTTAGGAAAAAAATTGGTATTTTTCTTCCTGCTGACACTTTGCTTCTCATAATTGTTCAGATGCTGTTCGAATGTTATTTTTTTTCCATCTCCCCTAGGCAGATGATTTTTTTTCTTCATGACCTTAACATCTTATTGAACGGTTTTCATTATTATTCTGTCAATTTTCCCTGTTAGATTATGGATTTTCTGAACTTAGGCATGATCATTTCTTCCCATTTAAACCTGCAGCACCAAAGCACAATGCTTAAATGATCAATTTCATAGATACTCACTAGAAACTTGAAAAAGGAGAGGACGGCTGAATGGATGGATGGATAGATGGGTGTATTTTCCTTTGTCTCTAGTCTTCATCTCTGCTGCTTTCTCTTCAGCCCTAAAATAAGAAAAACAGTCAAGCCTCCTGTTTACTTTGATGTTATATTCTGTGACTCTCATTGTCTTTACCTCAGGATCAATGGAAATAATAATGATAAATTACAAACCAAACTAAATGAAACACAAAGCATTTCCTAGATCTGCAAAATTCATTAGATAAATCACTTTATCTAATTTTAATTAATTTCACTGTATTAGGGATTGAATTCTGTAGTGTTAGAATTTGAAGAAAACAATAGAACCTAGAACAATGCTGGCTAACAGAGCTCGGTGTGGTGACAGCCATGTTCTGCTCTCAGCACCGATCAGTAACATAGCTACTAGCCATGTGCGGCTGGCTGTGAGTGCTCATGGGAATGGAGCAATCACTATATAGCCTACCCTGTTGGCTAAAACTATTTTAGATTTTCAGATGGGTGAAAGAGGTTGAAAAGGCAACTGCACCCAGAATTGTAGAAAAAGCTGTTGACCTCATCTATTCTTTCTGGAAATGTTCCAGTCTTTCAAAAACTCTTTGTTTTAGGTGAGTCCCAAATCTCTCTAAATGATTTTCCTCATAAATGAAGCAAATGATATTTCCTTCCTTCTTATCTTCCTTCCTTCATTTCCTCATTTTTCTCTTCATCAAGCAGATATTGAAAATCTTCTAGTTTCCAGGCAGAATTCTAATATTTTTCATGCCGTAATGAATATGATCTAAACCTAACGTTCATGGATATTATATGCTATTAGAAAGACATCCAGTAAGCAACAGATAAATGAATACAGGAAATAATTTCAAGTAATAGTAGGTGCCATGAAAAAAATATAAAGCAGGGTAATGACAGGACAGTGGGACAGCGACCTAAATGAAAACAGGAAAGAGCCTGGGGACATCAAGAGCAGTTTCCGAAGTGGGAACAGGTGTGGCAGGTTCTAAAAACAAAAGAATATCAGGAATGACAGAGGGAAGAGTCACAGGAGCTGAGCTACAAGTGTGTCCAGGAACAGGACTGGTGGACATATGGGCCACGATGTGTCTCTGAGTCATTTCAGTGATAAACCAAGAACCCTCACTTAGTTCATGTGAGCATGTGATGAACAGTGGAAAGGCGGTAGGGGTAACGAACTGAAAGTCCTGAGGAGGTAAATACTACTTGTTGGAATCAGAGCAGTAGACTAAATTGAGCTGCAAATACCAGAAGTGGTCATGTGAAGTTGGTTAGGCTATTGGCAGGTGGGAACAAAGGCTATGAGATACCCATTGAAATACTGGCAAAATAAGGATCTAAAAGCGAAAAGGTAACATTGAGCTGGTCAAAGAAGAACACTGAGACTGATGTGTTGGGTAAATCATTCAAGCCTTCTGATGGACACACATGCTTATACGCCTTAAATGTTATGATAAGAATGATATACGCCCTGGGTGATATGTCTCAGTGAATTGATCACTGGCCTGTGAGCCAAAGGGTCACCAGTTTGATCCCCAGTCAGGGCACATGCCTGGTTTGCAGGCCAGTTGGGGGCATATGAGGCAACCACATTTTGATGTTTCTCTCCTACTTTCTCCTTCCCTTCCCCTCTCTCTAAAAATAAGTAAATAAATAAAATCTTTTAAAAAGAATGATGTATATTTCCATGAAGGCCTATTTAAGCTGAATTAAGACTATACCTCCAAGACCACTTTTTCTTTAATATTAAAAATTATTCTTTTCCTTATTTTTCTCTCCATATCCCATTTTCCTTTGTGATTTATTTGCCTCATTTATGAAGGGATGCATAGGAACTACAGGACTAAAAGGTTCCTGTCATGCTGAAAGCTTAGAGAAGATCATTGTATGATTGGATTTGTGTCCTCACCCTTCGCATGTTCCTGGACCCATCATTTCTATTTGTGACATTGAATCTAAATTTGGAGTCATCTTTAACTGAATGGTATTCATATCACCAAGTCCATTATCAAACTTATAATAAATGATGTCTATTTCGATTTTTTTCCATTTCCCAACATAAAATACCTACTCTTTGTTTCTCCTACAAGTTCTTAAGAGAAGTCCACAAATATGGACACAGTCATTAGACTTAGCATTTTGGTTGAACCTCTCTTGTGGTTGAAAAGCAAAGCAAGACCCCTTTTCAATCCCTTCTTTGGCCCCACCTATCTTTACCTACCCAGCCTTGTAGTCTGCTTTCAGAGCCTCTGACCAACATAGCTGACTAAGGTCTTCTTATCTCCCATCAGTGGGATGTCCCACCTCCGTTGCAGCCTGGGGATGTGTGAGCGAATGGTAGTAAGGTACTCTGAGTTCTTTGCATGAAAATCGTGCACATTATTATTCTGCTGGAGGCTTTCTTTAAGGACCATTATCATAGTTCATGTGTGTTTGTGGAGTTTTCGGACTTTCAACATGAGGAAGAAGTGGGTTTCTGGCTAAATGCACTTCAGCTAAGTCCACAAGTACAGAGACTCATGGAAAAAGGTGGCCTTCATATCTGTTTTTAATACTGTCTTCTCTCACCTTTGTTATTCTTTGCTATCAGCCCAGAGTGAGGGGTGGTAAAGAAAGCCTGTCTTTCTGTGGGGATAATAAGAAGCATCTTGAGGTATGAAGTATACATGCAGAAGAAATGAAAACTCATTTTGATGTTCTCAAAACCATATTTATATCCTACAGAAGAGTTGGCAGGTATGCAAATGAAGCATGAGAACTCTTCATCATAGCACAGTACTTGCATTTAGAGCATCGTTAAGATCTTGTCTGGTGAACGCGCCAGCACATACTGTTGATGATCTGAGGAATGCTCTCGGAGCAGGTTCATTTGGAAAGCAGCAGTGCCCCGTGGTTGCTTTATGTGCCTCGCTGCTGGGGACAGATGGCGGGCTCCTCCGTGTGTCCTCATTTCAACTCTGCCTCTTGCGCACTTCCTTTCCAGGTGGCCTTCCGCTGCTGCTAATAATGAAGGCTTTTTAGTCTGGGCCCAGGTTTGCCTTACGCTTCCAGTTAGACCTTCTTTTCAAGTCTGAAGTGACACGTTGCTAAAACGCAGCCGTACTGGAGAACTCCCCTGTTAAAAGGGTACCACGTGCAGCTGCAAAGGTTATGACAGGTGCCCAGCCTATGATGTGGCTTGGTGATGCTCTGCGCATCATGATGCAAATTAAATGATCAGCTTCTATTGTTACCAGTGGAACTATGAAATGTGAGGGAGTAGCATGATATGGCTGTGGACACAGCACCCCCAGAGCAAGGTTCTAGTGCCATCTCTGTCACTAGGATCCAAAGGCATGTCCCCACACAACTGGGTGAAAACCTAGGGGCTTGGAGCATAGTCTATGACGGGGTTATCAGGACAGAAGTTCCTACAGCCTTCCAGCCCCATGGTTCTGTTGGGATGGGACTCCAGCGGGTTGTATCCTTTTGGCGAGCTTGCTTGTTTCAGTAGCTTTCTGAGCACCTAAAACATGTTGTTGCCTATTCCAAGGGCCATGATGTTTTTTTCAAGGGAGGCTGGATATTCTATTTGTGATATTAGAGTTGAGGATGTTTTCTAGGATGAGACCCTAGATTTTAAAAAGGAAATGGGGGAGGATGATATTTGTGATGATGCATGTTCTGAGGTGTAACAGTGAACTACAGCTAATTTTTGGCAGGTAGTGAAAAAGAAGAGAAAGTGTTGGGGACTAGTTGTGAATGAGACAGTAACAGGAGGTCCCTGTTTCAGGGGGTGGTGGTCAGAGACAGATCATGAGATGCTGTGGGGCCCTGAGAACGTCTGTCCCTGAAGTCCCAGCCTGTTTTCAAATCTGTCAAATCAGAATAACCATTCGTACTTCACTCCGAATCAATGCATGTGAAGGTGGGGGTGGGGTGGAATAAATACTCTCGAAAGCTTTTTACCTTGAGGATAACCACATCTCTGAAAAGTCATTTCTTTTCTCTAAACACATGAATGTGGGCGTGTAAACCACCCCCCCCCAAGAAAAAGTGCTATAAGATTATCCAAATTCTCCAAATAACGTGTACTCAATGTGCCAGACACTGTACTAAGTGATTTCACATATATTCTGTAACTCCATATTAGATTAAAATAGCTACAAAAATATATACTCTGTACTTTCAATATCAATTTCCCAAATGCGTTAGAATTGAAATGAAAGAGCAAACATATTTTTAAGAACTAACCTATTTAGAAACATCTTAAATGAAATTCAGAGTTGGGAGGGGTCTTATCTCTTACCTCATGCCCTTGTACAAGCAAGCAAGGAGCCTGAGAGACACACAGGTCACAGAGGTCAGTGGTAACCGAGATGGACCTTCACGCTTGGCCAGTGCTCTCAGTTGGTAGCTAGTGCATTTTCGTAAATCATTACCAGTGATGTTACTTCATAGCATTTCAGCAAATGAGGATTCTTTCCTCTTAGACTGAATGATGAAGCACATTGTACCCATACAAGCATGCATAAATTATTTCCAGCCTATTGCTAAATAAGCTGAATTTACTAAATTTGCTCATGCTCCAGTCAAGTGTAACTGTTTTGACCTATCGATTATCCATGGAGACACCTGTCTCCATGGTTGAATTTACTGAGCAGGGAAGAGTGAAATTACCAGTCAGAATAGTTCATCAACACGATAATGAAGAAGAAATAGTATAGTCACTTCACATCGCTTTTCATCACCCATTTTCCAGGGTATTCAAAAAATTATCTAAATGTTGAAATAGCCTCAGCAAACTTAAAATGTCAGAAGTATTTTAAAAGTTTCCTTGTTCCCCATACTGTACGTCACAAGAGATTCACATTAACAGCACAATAACATTTCGATGGCACGTGAAGAGTGGTTCTCTTTGCTAAGACATGTATGTGTACCCCAGAGAAAGGAATAGAAGGTTCCAAAGATGTGTCTAAACATTCTTCATGATAGGAAGTCCGTTAATGACCACTCACACTTCCGCAGTTATGCTGGACATAAATGAGAGCATTAATTAAAGTCTAATAAAGATCAGGCTCTTTCAAGAAATAGCATTTGAAATCTTCATTTAATTAATTGCACAAGGCAGTGGTTCACTTATTAATTCAGTGCCTCTGTATCCTCTTGTTGTAAGAACTTAAAATGAGCATGTTAAGAGTTCTCGTTTTCTTGGAGTTTCTAAGATATTGGTAATTATAAAACAGCCACCTGTGCTTGTTGACTCCACAGGAGACTGGAAATATTGGAGCAATACTTATTAAATACTGAAATCATTTTATATGCATAATATACATTTCTGTGCATGTATTGTTAAAAGTTGGAAGAGAGGATGCACCATAAATATTTAGACTGAAATTTCTAATAGGTTATCTTTTTAAAGAAATAATAGAAATAAGTAAAGGTATCATTATAATTATTATTATTATAACTATTCCAATGAAAGAGGAACCCAAACAATACTTCCATACCATGTCTTCTATATATTTTCCCATTTTGCATTCCAATTAGAAAGGAAATTTTCTAGACAAAAATTGACTTCTAGTTTCTGAGAACCTCCAACCTGCTGCAGTTTGATTTTTCAGCGTTGGTGCCTTTCAAACCAGGACATTCTGTTATAACTGCAGAGTCCAGAGGGAACAACAGACTTCCGCTAACTCTTCTGATCATTCTGGTCTTCTGCTTGGACATCTGCTTGGGTTAAATTCAACACACAGGTGCCCGATCACTTTCTTGCATTGTGTGATGCAGCATTACCAAGATGTGATAGTGGAGGAGGTTCAATTTCACATGAGAACTGACCTCTTTGAGCTGCCGTAAGATCAGCTGTGGAAGGACAAGATGTTCCAGTGAAGAATAGTAGGTATTGTAGGGCTTTGCAGTGCATGTGTTCTGGACAGATAATCTTGCGTGGAAAATCTCAGGCTCTCTGAAGTAGGGGGTGGCTATACTTGAGCAAATGCATTCTGAAAGTGTCCTTCTGCCTCTGGGGCTTTTATTACAGAATGTGTTCTTGCTTGAATAATCAGTGAAGTAAAATTTTAAACTTAATCATAACCCCCTCCCTCAAAGTCTGAACTTGGCCCAGTGAAAGTTCACAGTTGTCTAAAACCTTAGGTGTTATAAAGTTTCTTAACCTTGTAGTGGTTTAAAACCTTAAATTGGCCTTGTCTGTGTCTTCCCAAAGCAATAAAAAGAGTTTATCTCAGAAGACTGGGAGCTGATGGTGTCCAGTACCTTAAGAATAAGAGATACATGTTGGGTTACGGAAGAAATCCTAGGTGGTTACTGGATTATGAGCCCCAGTGAGTCATTCATTTGGCATAATTACCATGTTTCTGTGCGGATACAGACTTATACCTTGCAGGCTTGCTGGAGCGGATGGATTGTGTTAAAGCAACTTTGAACCAAGCCCCTTTGTTGCTAAGACTGTGAAAAGGGAGAAACTGGTGATAACGGGCCTCTGGAGACATTTTCAGATAACAGTCCTTGAGATTTTTCTCAGGGACCATAAACAAGAAGCCAAATTATCAATACCTTAATAACGGAAAGCTGAAAATAACCAGTAAATGTGTTTATGGGGAGTGCCCTCCCAGGTGAAATGTATTGCTCTTAGAATGTCTACGTCATTAGGACTTTGGGAATCCCAAGAATAAGTGCAATTCCCACTGGCCCCTGAGTGGGAAGCCCCTGGTGATGGAAGGAGTGAGCAGGAAACAAACAAGCAGCATCCATTGGATGCGAGATTTTGTTTCCAGCCCAGAGGACAAGACAGATATCTTGGCTTTAATGGTTGGTTATTTGCATCTGCTGTGTGTTGGGCCTGAGCCTATGTCTGAGGCCCTGCCTGACTCTCCAGGGAGAAGGGAAAGGAGGAACTCCACCAAAAGGAGAGAAGTGATTATTCCATGAAAAAGATGACCCTCTGAGGTTCGCCTCTGCCAGTGGGTCTGAGGGCGTGAATGTGCCTTTCCGTAGAAGATCCTCATTAGGAACTCTAAGGGCATTGCCAAAATTGCAAGGAATTGGACCCGAATCTGCTAAAACAGCAGTGGGGAGAGAGGATGTGATTGTGAAAGGAGGTCAGCGAATAACTTGCTCTCAAAATCAGCTTCAGAAAATTCTACTGAGGAGAAGAGAATCTTTGGGGAAAAAAACCAAGTCGTTAACTAAACAAAAATGAGTCCTCAAACATCAGTGATCCTGTGATTATCATGTTCTTGACATGCATTATCACTCCGACACACCACCTTGTTTTATTTTCCTATAGCAGTTGTCCTTGTTCAAGTTTAGGTAATTCGACAATTTTCTATATGCTCTAGAAGGTAAGTTCCAGGAGAGTAGTTCATTTTACACCTGCAACACCTAGAATGACACCTGACACCTACTTGGCCATAATATGAATTGCTTGCATGGGTGAGTGAAGTAACTTCTGAGTTGAGCTATAAAAATGGAACAGTCGTGTTCCAAGTACAAGCTGGGGTGGGAGTGGCAAGTTGAAGGAAACTAATGCTATGGGGCCACTTAGCAGTTCTTCACCTCAGGAAGCCCCTTGCTGCTGGTCTGAAATCAACCTAGCTCATCCTGAAGTAAAGCGTGACCTAAATGCCAACTTGGAAAGCTGATTTTTTGAAAGTAGATTTTTCCCCCTGTTTCGGAATAGAAACTTCTGGAAGTCTCACTCAGAGTGTGATGGATTGAAAGTTGACCCAGATTGTTTTCTCAGCTTGAACACCTCCATGGTGCATGAGAAGGGAGGAAGAACACTCAGAAAAGAAATCTCTGTCTCTTGAAACTACCGACTAGGCAGGCCATCAAATGGGTCACAGACTCAACAGTGTGATTTGAAGGTGTCTCCTCTTCTGCAAAGAGAAACTGCCATGGGACCTACATTGTGGTCCTTGCATGTGCGCAACGTAATATGCCTGTTTCCTGATGAAACACCAGCTCCCAGTTGGGAAACCGAAGCAGCGTCCTGCCTCTCTCAGCAAGAAGGCTGCTGCTTGATGCGTTCTGCGAACTGAATTCTGCGGGAGCTGAGGAAGAGGACGGCAGAGTTGGGCAACACAGTTCGGCTTGTTGAAACAAGCATTTCAGCGCACAGATGCTAAGTCTCTTTGGAGCTGCTCTTCGGAAGGGTTGGCTCCTGCCTCACTATCAGCTAAATATATTTTGGTTTCAGTTCCTTTTAATTTTCATCTTCACAGCAATGTATTTGAATGCCGCCTTCTACCTCTAAGGCATTTCAAAAATGTTTGGGGGGAAAGAAAGGACTTACGGTGGATTAAATAGTGTCTTTTCTTTATGAGTAGCATTTTAATCAGCCTAATACCACATCTGTCTGGGTGGCCCGGTGGAACAAGAGTGACCCCACACACGGAGGCTCAAACGAAGGTCCTGTTACCAACTGGTTATTTAGTTTAAACTGGTTAATCAGATTCTTTTAGCTGAGTGCAGCAGTCTGTAAAAAAAAGATGATAAGACTCCATTTGTGGGGCAATTGCAAGGAATAAATGACTATATATGTGGGTATGTATGTACATGTGTGTGTGTGTGTGTGTGTGTGTGTATGTAATGCCAGACTTGCTTCGGTAAAGTAGATGCAGACGCAGAATCCAGAGTTCACTTGTGTCATGGTCCATACATCTAACAGCATGTTCACAGGTATCTATGCAGCCCTTCAGTAAATATTTGCTGTAGGGTGTTGTGCTCAGAGCTATCGGCCCTACCTTTCAACACCTTCCCATTCTCTCAAGGCCTAGGATGACTCTGAAAACTATCATTTTCCAGTGAAATTCTCTACAGTGATTTCAAGGTCAAAGCTGAGGGCTGGTAACATTTTTGCACATGACAAAATCTTTTCACTTTTCTTTGTAACTTGTCTGCTTTGGATGGCTCTAAAATGGACTCCACCCGCGGGCCTACAAGAACCTCCAGGCCAGCCCATGGACTCCCTCCTTTCTCTGATAGCATTCTCAGCTATCTCTGTATTTTCATTAAGTATATTATAATTAAATTATCTACACTGGCCTCTTGGACTGAATCATTTTGACCTTTGAAATTCTAGTCCCTAGCTCAGGGCTTTCTAAGGCTTCTACAAGGTGTGTCAAAATAACCATACACACACATACATGCATGTAAACAAAACAGTGTGTTTCTCATTCCTCACTTGCTTCCCCATTCCATATTGATATCGCCCTAATTGATCTGTTGACATAAAATCATTTCAACCTATTGTGTACAAGTCATCAACATTATATATTAATTATGTTATAACTCATATAGTTACTAACTAACTAGTAACAGTTCATGCTTTGATTAATGTTTATTATTCAACAAGTTTTATTGAGACTTTATGTGCTAGTCACTGTGTCCTGTAATCAGTATGTCTTCAAGAAAGGAAATGAGGAGACAGGCAGATCAATGTCAATTCAATACATTGGGAGCGTAAGATAAAGAGTGCAGCTTAAGATGTGGGAATCTGTCCAAAAATTGCTCTCTGAAGGAAGAAGTGACACCTGGCTTGAGTGCTGGGAGCTGAGGAGGAAGCAGCAGAAGAGGGGGTGTTTGTGGAAGGAGCACTCTGGATGGAAGGAGCAGGGAGTATCTGGGAAGAGGTCAGACAAAGCTTGCGTTAGAGAAAATGCCCAGATAGCATTCAAAGTCTGGAATGTGGGGTGGGAGACAGGCAGGAGTGGGAGGCAGGCAGGCACAAATAAATCCTGATCTATATGTCTTTGCAGGAAATTAGGATTTCATCCTGTAGGTAATGGGCAAGAACTGAAGGTTTCTAAAATGAGGAACGGAATCAACAAATCTATGTTCAGGAATAAGTATTCTCATAGAGAGAAGTACAGTGCAAGCAAATACAGGAGAGTCTTAAAAGAATGTAAATTAGCTCATCTTCAACAAAGGATTAGCAAAGGTACCAATGGAGAAGGATCAACAGAACTGACAGCACAGCTATTTAGGGAGACTAAGGGAAAGGGAGGGCTCTCTTTTGTTAACTGCAATGTCATGTAAATGGCATGATCATGAAGATAGATAAAGCAAATTTGCAAGGGGAAAGTGAACGGAAATAAGACATGGCTTGGGTGTTGGGCTTGCTAGACTAGACATTCTAAACCATGAGGATGTGTCAGCAGCGTCTGCCACGGATAGGTTACTAATCCATGTGCTTGCCCGGTATCTATTCGCTGACTTGAATAAATCTCTGGGGAACAGGCAGTATGCAAATACCTAGGAGCATCTGTACACTGTTTGCAGCACCAGAGGCCTGTGATGATGCAGGGAAGATTAACATGATTCTGGTGCACAAGCCATTAGGAAAATTAATTTTCTTTCTGAGAGCTGCCACTGACATGGGAGCAGAAGAGCGTACACTCGCCTCATCAACAGGAGTTCTCACAAAATTGCAAGCCTGCATTTCTGCACCTATAACTTATTTAATCATGGTTCAACTTAGTCCACTACTTCCCTGCCCTTCTGAACCTGATCCCAGAGGGAATGAAGCCCCATGTTTTGAAGTTATATGTTACACAGAACTAATTCACTTAACACCTACGCATCCAGAATGGTAGTACTAATGTACCATCCACATGAGAATTCAGAAAATAATCACTGAAGATCGTCTGTATCCTGGGGTCCAGATGAGGAAATCTAGCTGAGAAAATCCTCCATTCCCCCATAATACTGGAACAACTGACTTCACCTAAAAAGTTTTCTGATCTATTAAGAGGGAAATCAAAGTAACTTTGGAGGTTTCTCTCATTAAGGGTCCTACTCAATTTTCTTTCTACCTCTTATAGGTTTCTGGCATTTCACATTTTCAACAACTACTCTTTTGTCTATTCTATGTGTTACTTGATGTCTCTGTTCTCAAAAAGGCTGAGTCTATACCTGAACTTGACAACATCCAGAATTCTTATGTAAACTTTTGAAGTTGTATAAACCTCATGGAATGAGGAAACAGCTGTCCTATCCCTTTATGTTCTCTAATACTCTGATCTTCAATCAGGTATAAAAAACAAACACTATTGATAGTATACCTCCAGCTGTTTCCGCTGATGTTCATCCTGGACTGTGGGCTGGACACTCCATCATTTAACCTCTGTGCAGGAGGGCAAAGGGTGCTGAAAGGATGTCCTGGAACTTAAACGAAGTGACTCAGCAAGAAGGACTTCGGCCATGAGAATAAGAACAACAAAGACAAACTCATCCTAACGCAAATTACCCAGTGTCATTGATCATATATACATATTTTGACATTTTAAAGTTAGACTAACTCATAATCTGAGGCTCAGGAGGAACAAATGAGCTCATGATAAAAGTGACAGTTATTAATAGTCCTTCATGCCATCTCCGCGTGCATGGAAAGCTACTTTTGATAGCTGCCTCTTCGAAGCCCAGTGGTCACGTTGGTGCAGCCCTATGTCATATTTTTCATTAGTCTAGGATGCAATGACTAATAGAAGAATCCTGAAGTGAGTTACCCTTAAACATGACTTTATGTAACTGGCCTACTCTTTATTCTGTGTTTTTCTTATTTAATTTTGCAATGATTCTTACTATTTCTATGTTAACACACTTCCTTTTTCTTTCATGCAATGATGGGGATGGTGGATGGTTGCTTGATTTTTCTCATTCTTTTCACTAGAGTTCACTTCTGGAAAAAAAAGGTACTGGCTATAACTTAGTCCTAATTAAACAAAAATGTTAATAAGCTACTGGTCCTTAATAGCTAAATATAACCACTTCATTCATTCATTTATTCATACTCTTTCTTCAACAAATATGCATTGAACAACCTCAAAGTGTCAGTTACAGCTCTAGGTGATGGCAGGGAAGTAGTGAAGAAGAGAAGTGATATTCTTTCCTCATGTAACTCACATTCTGGTAAAAGAGACAAACAATAAAGAAAAAATTAAATCCACAAATAAGATAGTTTCAGACAGTGGTGAATGCATTGAAAACAATAAAGCAGTTTCTGGGGAAGGGTCTTCCTCCTGTAGGTACCTCACCAGCGTGCACCTTTGCTAACTGGGCACCCACCTGCCCTGTGGAATTAGTCTTCACTGTAGCAGGAAGACTGTGGTTGGTGAGGCTGATCATGATATTACAGACTTGCTTATCAGGAGGGCACTTGAGAAATTTTTTATGGGATGTCTACATAGGGAAGAATAAAGATTATCCTGAGAAAGTTTTGTTTTTATCTCTTGGTAGCAGAAAATTGTTAGCAGGAAGTGAGCCCTCCCCAGGTCTGAGAGTAAGGTTACAGGCCCTCCTTGCCCATTTCTTCTCCTGCGCTTTCCCCTTAATCATTTCTAAAATTCATTCAAGAAGTATATCTTTATCGCCATGTGCACAATCAAGTGTCATGTTGGCCTGCCCCTTGCTCTTCAACAGGTTGTAATATTTGACATGTAACTGTACGAGGTCTGTCCAGAAAGTATCGAGCCAATGTCAATATAATTAAAACAGTTTACTTGGCTGATACTTTCAGGACAGATGTCATATACAGCACACAGATATCTTTTGTATGGTTTGTGTTGTAAATAATGTCGCCAAGTCCAAAACGATACCACTTTTATTATTTAGGTTTTATTACTTTGTGTTTTGTCACATGACCCCAATGCTGTTGTTTTACATAGATACGTAGGTAGGTGAACAAATAGACAACAGACAGACAGACACAGATAGAAAAATCTGAATACCAGTTTCCATGCTGTAAGCATTTCTAAGCAGGTCTTGATCACATAGTGTATTTGACACTACTTGTAACACCTTTATGCTCACAGAGAAAGAACAACTTTAGAATCACCTTAGGTAAAACCTGGCATTGTCCTTTCAAAGCCTGGAAAACATGTGCAATGTACAGTCTTTTTTTTTTTTTTTCTTAAAAACGTTTCTGCCAGCTTCTATTGATTCTGAGAATGTTGTCCATCATGACAGGCTAATTAATCATAGGGAGCAGTGGCCACAAGGGAGACATTTTACAAACACAAAATGTTCATCAGTCACCTAGTTAATTCAAATAGCTAGCTCCTAAAATGTTTGCTTTTCTAGGCACATAATCTGGTTGTGAAAAAATGGCCATAATTATTAAAGTGATAGTGCAAAGCAAAGGATTGGCAGTGGTCTAGGATGAGGTCATTTTGGGAAAAAATGTGACTTCAAAATTACAGCCAAATTATGGAACAACCATCACTCAGAACCATCAGAAATCAAGTTGAATGGCAGTACAACAACTACAGAATAAAAAAAAATCACCTCCATCCAGATTGGTAGGAGGGATGCAGATGCAGAATGGGCTGGTCCCACATCCGTTTATGGTGGATAAAAATTTAGGAGGGATACCTCAAGAGTGAGGAGCCTTAGACCCACATCAGGTGCCCCCAGCCCAGGGTTCCAGCACCAGAAAGATAAGTCTCCATAACTTCTGGCTGCAAAAATCAGCAGGAATTGAGTTAGTGGAAGAAACTTCTGGAGTCCCAAGCAATTCCTCTTAAAGAACTCACACACAGACTTACTCAGACTCAGTCCCTCTGAGCTCCAGCACCAGGGTAACAGCCTGAAAGCACCAATGTTACACAGAGAGGAACTGAAGTGTCTGGCATCAAGGACTGGGCTTGAGGACAGCTTTCTCCCAGACACAAAGGTGGGCAGAGGCCATTGTCCCTTTTCTGAATCTGCCCCCACCCAAGGGCCACAGAGCCAGCAGGCAGGACACTCTGAGACTCCATTAACCTAACACTGTTGGGCCCACCCTGGAGATGCCCTGATGCTTCATCCCACCCAGCTTGCAGCTGTTACATTTTTCATATGAATGGCTGATCTTGGCTCTGCTTCAAAATTTACTAACTCCTTTCAAACAAGCAGCAGCTGCCTCAGTGAGCCCAAGGCCAGGCACTAACAGCAACCAGTCTAGATTCATAGCTTGGCTTCATCTGGGATGTCCAAGCCCAGTACAGTAGCAGCCAACTCAGATTGCTTTATAACTCAGACAGGGTGGTCCCAGGCAAATACACAGGTGGGTGCTGACTGGCCTGCACCACCCAAAAAACCCCAGGGCCTATGAAGCCAGTAGATAGCTACATACCACATTGGAACACCACCACCGCGCTCCTGCACAGCTGGTTCTCCACAGAGGGCTGAGGGTGGTGGTCAGTGGTCACAGTAATCCTTGCAGCTGACAGGCCAGGTAATCCCTTCCATTGACCTGCCAACAGCTGCCAAGGCCTAACTACAAGAGGAGGGTATACTCAGCCCACACAAAGGGTGCACCTTGAGTACCCAGCTTGGGTGATAGGGGAGGCTATGCCACTGGACCATACAAGACACCTACTACAGTAGGCCACACTACCAAGACACAGAGTCAAAGCAGCTCTACCTTATTCATAGAAACAGGCTTCCAAAATGAGTAGACAAAGAAACATGGTCCAAATGAAAGAACAGACCAAAACTCCAGGAAAAAGAACTAAACAAAATTGAGGTAAACAATCTGTCAGATGCAGAATTCTTTGAAACACTGGTTATCAGGATGTTCAAGGAACTTATTGAGAATCTCAACAGCATAAAACAGATCCAGTCAGAAACAAAGAATACACTTTGTGTATTGAAATTAAGAAACAATTTACAGGGAAACCACAGTAGAGTGAATGAAGTCAATAAGCAAATCAATGATTTGGAACTTAAGGAAGTAAAAAGCTACCAATCAGAAAACAAGAAAAAAGAATCCATAAAAATAAGGATAGTATAAGCAGTCTCTAGGACAACTTCAAGAGGTCCAATATTTGCATCATAGGAGTGCCAAAAGGAGGAAAGAAAGAGCAAGAAATAGGAAATCTATGTGAAAAAGTAATAAAAGAAAACTTCCCTAATTTGGTGAAGGAAATAGATATTCAAGACCAGGAAGCACAGAGTCCTAAACAAGATGGCAGCAAAGAGGCCTATTCCAAGATACATCATAATTAAAATGCTGAGGTTACAGATAAAGATAGAATCTTAAAAGCAGCAAAAGAAAAGAAGAAAGTTACCTATAGAGGAGTTCCCATAAGACTGTCCTCTGATTTCTCAAAAGGGACTTTGCATGCTGGAAGGGATTGGCAAGAAATATTCAAAGTCATGAAAAGCAGGACCTACAGCCAAAATTGCTCTATCTGACAAAGATATTATTGAGAATTATAGGGCAGATAAAGAGCTTCTCAGACAAGAAAATTCTAAATGAGTTCATCATCACCGAGTCATTATTATATGAAATGTTAAAGGGACTTATTTTTTAAAAAAAGATCAGAACTATGAACAATAAAATGGCAAAAAATATGTATTAATCAACAACTGAATCTTAAAAATAAACTAAGCAAGCAAGAACAAAGAGTGATGGATACAGAGAACATTTTGATGGTTACCAGGTGGGATGGGAGTGTGGGGGAATGGGTGAGGAAGTGAGGGGATTAAGAAGTACAAATAGATAGTTACAGCCATAGGGATATAAAGTACAGTATAGGAAATGGAGTAGCCAAAGAACTTATACACCTGACCCATGCACATGAACATGAACATGAATAGGGTAGGGATTGCCTGAGAGGAGGGAGGCTCTGGGTGGAGGGGGGACAAGGGAGAAAAATCAGAACAACTGTAATAGCATGATCAATAACAAATAATAAATAAAAACACAGACCTGAAACAACAAAGTGTACTAACTAACTTACAGAGATATCATCTTGAAATGTGGATCTGCAAAATGTTATTTTCTGTTCTCCTTAGATTTGTAGTAAAAATTCAGAGCCTACAGCAGTGAAAAGGCATATTCTGCATTTTCTGTCTGAAGTTCAACTTTATTTTCTAAAATGTGTTTAAAACCTGATCGAAATGAATGAGGTTTGATTCAGCAATCATAAGTTGAGCTCATACTAAATGCCAAGAATTGTGTATTTTCTACTATTGTCTTTGATCATTCTTCCATTTGCCTTCTAAGCACATTTTCAACTCCATTCTGTGGCCATGTGAATCAGAACATTTCATCTGCTTAGGAATTGTGGGTTTTCCCTAGGTCCAGTTTAGATATCAGGGCCTAGTACAAATTTAGGCTTATCTTTATATAGCTTATATTTATCTTTATTACTGAGCGTTTAAAAATTATGGATAAGTTGGATGATGGGAAAAGAAGACATATATGTGTCACCTTCACTAATGTTGAATATAAATCAGTCAATACATATTACTGGTGGAACTATGTTCAAAACACACTTGCCACCTCTCTGATAATTACACTTCAGGGACCTGAATACCTTTGCTTAAGTTGGCCTCCAAAATCTTAATGTCTTTACTAATTGGAATTATTAATTTCTTTTAAGATTTTACTTATTAGTTTTAGAGAGAGGGGAAGGGAGAGAGGCAGAGAGGGAGAGAGACATCAATGTGTGGTTGCCTTTCACCTGCCTCCAGCCGTGGACCTGGCTGGAGACCTGGCCTGCAACCTGGTTATGTGCCCTGGGTGGGAATCAAACCAGCGACCTTTGGGTTCGCAGGCTGGTGCCTTATCCACTGTGCCACCAGCCAGGGCTTAGAATTATTAATTTTTCAAGGTAGTTTATGACATTATGTTATTCAAGATAGAAAAGCAATTAACACCTTATTCCCTTTTACATCAATATAGAGATGTAATTTTTTAATCCTTTTAATTTACAAGTTATATTCAATAAAATAATAGTGTAAATGTACTACAAAGTAGCTTTAAATGTTTCCTAAGTGTTGTTAAAGAGATCTTTAATACCCTCGAAATCTATCTACGTATCATTCTGTAGTGAAAAAATGTGTTGCAAATTATTTTTTAGTGCTATATAGTCTTAGATAGGTTTAATTCATTTTTCTGTACCCCAAAAAAACCTGTTTTTGGATCAGTGAAAATGCTATGAAATTTTACCACACATAAAAGAAACACCTTCACCTTCATGTGTCTCTTTTAATGTTGCCCCATACAAGAAGGAACTTTTCTATATTCATTCCTGAGGACCCTCAAGTGCTGTTTTGTCTGCCCACTGTCAAAAAGCCCCAGTGTATCTTTCTTCATCCATTTACCTGTTGGTTACTATTGATAAACACTAATATAAACCTTATTTATTTTTCCTTATGCATCTAAATGGCATGGTCTCTTGAAGCACACTGTTTTCAAGCAAGTCAACCGGAGTTACCTGGCACTTGAATGGGAAAGGAAAATGGGTGGAGTTTCAAAAGCATTTCTTACGTATTTAAGTAGCTTTCTCTCATTAACAATGAGATTAGCATTCATTTTTCAGTGTTCTAAAATTATCCAAAAAAGAATGCATAATTGAAGCAAATGCCCCCAAAATGTAATTACAGATGCTTTGACATCTAAAAACATAATTTTAAGCTTCTGTTGTAAAGATGATGCAAATGTTGTACAAAGACACAAAGCGGTGGTACGTTTGCCACCTTGGATTTTTAGAGCAGGGTTTATGGAGATAAGGGACCAAAAATATGCACTCATGAGCACCTGTCATTCCATCAATATGAGGCTATGAGTGTGGGGTTTGCTTCTAGAACCTGGTAGACAGAGACTACAGCTGCAACAAAACATTCACAGGGCCCAGGACTGCACCAAATCATCCATGAAAATTCCAAGGGGGGTGAGGCTGAGAAACCTCGGTCCAACAATTAAACAAATCAGATAACAGGAAGAATGATCTTTGTCGTATTTGTCTTGTTTTTCTCCTTTTAACGCATCATTATCCCTTTTCCTCTGTGTTTCAACTGCCATCCATCTTTCTGTTTAAGAATTTCTGACGATGGTGATAATAATGATGAAAAATAGCAAAGAAAGAAAGATCTTGATAAATCAATATTCTAGGACTAAGGTATTTTAGTTCCTGGTCTTCAGTGATAAACACTGTCTTGTTTTCCATTCATACTCATTTAAAATAGATGGATAATTCCCTTTTGAAATACATGAGTATACTTTTGGTTTTTGTCTTGCTGTGTGATTTTTTTACATCACAGATGCCTCCTCACCCTCTCACGTTCTTTTGAAGCTTTTATTTTCCTGAGACTCTTGGCAGAGGACATTTCTGTTTTGGATGCTACAGGCATCTCCCCATCTCCCCCTCAAAATTATCACCAGAACCAAACGTTTCTTTTAACTGCTAAGAACCTCTCTGTTCAGTTGACAAGCCAACTGTAGATGGGTAGTATTGTGTCATAAAGCAGAAGCTTTGAAGGAGAGCAGATGGGTCTGCCTTCTGGAGAAAGGGGTTGCTGCCATGCATCGCACCCTATTCAGAGGGCTGGCGCCCCCAGGGTACCCATGAGACCTTTTTCCTGAGACACATGTTTCCACACCAACACCTTCCTTAAGAGCTATGCCGCCACATTGTAGATCAAGAGCCAACTTACCGGTGGAGGAATATCCACTGTGCCTAGTCATCTTCTATGGTCCTGAGACGGCTGCTTCTACAATTCATGAAAACCCCCTACCTACACTCTTCTCTGAACCTGTGCTCAGGATACTATTTCACTTTAACGTTTTCCTTTTCTCTCCCCTTCTGTTTGTCCTGTCCTGTCCATCCGCAGGAGTTAGGTAATGGATTTCTACACTTCCCCTCGGAGCCTGACTAATGCCGGCATTTCCAGTATACAGAACTATGCTCTGATGACTGATGCACTATCTGAGTTTTAAGATTTTTATCAACGTTAAGGTCACTAGCAGACAGTTTAGCTTTGGAGAAACAGCATTCTCATGCTGTTTTATGTATTATGCTTGAGTTTTTAATAAATTATAATCTCTTTGAGGGAAGATCAATGCCTTTCACTTATTTTATATTCCCATATTTTCTTCAAAGGTGTTAGCTGTAGGAAAATCATTGTTGACTTACTGAAACTATCAATTTCCTTTTTTTTTTTTTTTTTTTTTGCTACCTTCTCCCACTTTTTCTTAAACATGGAACCTGGTTTAGATATATGTCTGGCAGCTACAAGACTTCATATGCAAAGCAGCTTCTCGTTGGCATCACCAAAGAAGAACTAGTTGAAACTAGCCTTAGATGCCGTTCCAGACTAACTAAATCCTAATCTGTATTTTTAGCAAGATCCCCAGGTGAGTCTTCTGCATGTTAAAGTGTGGAAAACACTAAAGACTCCAGTCTGAATCAGTTGACCATTAACTTCCACATTAAAACCCAAGAAATTTCTATTTACAGCTCTACTTTATTATTCCTGTATGCCCATGCATATGTGTGTAAGAAAGAGAGAACACCAGAGAAAAATTGGGGAGGCAGTTTCTTTTTAGTTGCTGTTAAAGTGGACTCACCTCAGAAATATCTAGTAAATACATTTTTTATTTAGACAATAATTTCTGCTGTACCTTTTTTTTTTATTATGGGTAAACATAAGCAAAGCTATCAAGCTCGTGTATCAAAAATACACTTGAAGTGTTTAAGAGCCAAAATCATTGGATGAATTTTTAAAAGCTAACTGCTTTTTATTTTTTGAGTATTTTACGTACTTTTTTAGTATTTTAAAGATTTTATTTATTTATTTTTCAAGAGGAAGGGAGAAAGAGAGAGAGAGAAACATCCATGTGTGGTTGTCTCTCTCAAATCCCCAACTGGGGAGTGGGCCCACAACCCAGGCATGTGCCCTGACTGAGACTTGAACTAGCAACTCTTTGGTTTGCAGGCTGGCACACAATCCACTGAGCTGCAAAAGCTGGCTTTTTAAGGCAGCTTTTGATTAACTTTTAAATATTTGAGTGTTGGTAGACTTAAAATCGAAAGGAAAAGGTTGTAGGGATCTTGCGGGTTCTTAAAGATGAAGGGTAGCAGTGAAATCATGTTTAGCCTTCTTAGTGTTTGGCATTTTTGTTACAGTCACATAACAGGTCCCCTTTAATCTTCTGTTTGTCACATGGCCAACATTGGCCTAGGGATGACTGTTTTCCACCTACTCAATAGATATTCTGAGAATTACTAGGCTAGTCCATCAGGTGTTTTAACTTAGGACAAGCAATATAAATATACATAGAGTAGATACCAGTTTATAGAGAGTGTTGTGTCAAGCTGATTTTATGCAGACATTAATTTGTTGTAGAAACCACAATGGATTTTTTAAAATTGATTTATTATTGTTGTATTACATTTACCCATTTCCCCCCATTGCCCTCCCCTGCCCCACCCTCCCTACCCCTTCTCCCACAGTCAATCCCCACATGTTGTCCATGTCCATGGGTCACCTATGCTAGTTCCTTGACTAAACTGTTCCTCTTCTTTATCTCTTCCTCTCCCTCCCCTCACCCCTCTGGTTACTGCCAGTCTGTTCCTTGTTTCCATGCCTCTGGTTCTGTTTTGCCTGTTTATTTGTTTTGTTCATTAGTCTCCTGTATTAGGTGAGATCATATGGCATTTGTCCTTCACTGACTGGCTTATTTCACTAAGCATAATACTCTCCAGTTCCATCCATGTTGTTGCAAAAGATATGAGTTACTTCTTTCTCTCTGCTGCATAGCATTCTATTGTGTAAATGTACCATAGTTTTTTGATCCAATTACCCACTGATGGGCACTTAGGCTATTTCCAGTGCTTGGCTATTGTAAACAATGTGTGAACATAGGATGCAATGGAATTTTAAGACACTGACATCCTGAGGAAGGGAAGGGGATGAGAGGTTAAGGAGTGGAAAGTGTAAACCTTAACAGAATATATACATATCATACAATATAAAGCAGTCATGTCATAAACCTGTTTGTAATCTATCAAAGATAAAAGATAAGAGCAACATAGCTGCTGGTACACAAAGCCCAAGTCCTCACAAAGATTTGGCTATTTGGAATGTTGTGTTCAACTGTGCGTACCTCCTCGTATGAAAAATATTTCAATTCTGGTACAAGTCTTTCTGCTTTTCATTTGGTGATTGTCTCATTCATTCCTTCCTCCTTGAACCAAGTGATATTACATGACTAAACCTATGGCAAGTGCTAGACATTGCAAATGGGATTGTTGCATTTTTCGTTATATACCATATGGCTGAGTGTAGAGAAATACGGTAAAAACAAGTCTAATAACGTGCTGTGCATGCAGGCTGAAGAGCAAGATGATTAAGGCAGAGAGGACACACAAAAATAAGTTCTCCCTTGGTTACTGAAGAAAGGGGGTCCTGGGTATGAAGCCATCATACTTGAAACAAGTCAAAGGACTTGGTACCATTACTTTAAGAACAAGCTGTTTACAAAAGAGGTGTGAGAGATGGGAGAGATGATTCATATTTCACAAATCTGGAGAGTTACTTGATAGATGAAGCATGACTTTTTTCTTGATTCAAGCAGGTAGAGCCAAAATCACAAGGAAAACACAGAGAGAGGGAACATATGGACTAAAGGAAGGGGACTGATGATTTAGGAGTGAGTGCTCACACTGGGCACCTTACGGACACTATTTTAGTTTATCCTCATTACAGATTTGCAGGCCCGTTAACTTATCTGAAGTGCCACAACCAGGTCAATACTCAGAGCCCCAGTGATCAGCCTCATCCCCTGTTTTAAGACAGGTGAAGTGACCAAACGTTCGAGGACCGTTCATGAGTTTGACAAGGCAGGAACTTTAGATGCTCTTTAAAATCTTAAAGAACAGGATGGGCAGTATTAGAGGATGCTAACAATTGTGAGAAACAACTGTGTCTATAGGAATGGAAATGATGAGTTATAGTTTTAGAAAAAAAGGATCATTTGTACTATTGATTAGAATGTGTATGTAACATAATATATAATCCCTGTATATATAATCATTCCCTTATATTTAAAAATAATTTATACACAATTTCCACTTCAAAAAGTTTATAAAAATATAAGTTAAAAACACAGAAATACTATAAAGCTCACACCTATTGTGTTATCCTACTTTAATATTTTTTAGCGCTTCACTCAAATCCATTTGGCACTATGTGTCAAACTTGTTATGCAGATGCTACCATCTTCTATAACATAAGAGATTCTAGTTTACTAGTTCACTAGTATAAATATGGACAGATTACAAATACAAATATAAAACAGAAAACCAAACGCTGATATTTCTTCTTGCACATTATTATGAAACCCTGGATTAGAAACCTAAGTAATTTATGGAAAGAGCTTTTATTTCATGATAACAGGTACAAAAGAAAGAAGCAATTTTGCCTAGGTTACTAGGAGCCATTGAAGTACAAATTTCCCCATAAATTCTAGAAACTCAGGTTAAACACAAACTTCTGCTAGAAGTTCATGGTCAGCGCTATGTTCCTGCAATGCCAAGCTCTCTTTTGTAGTCCGGCAAAAATTGTCCCAAAATTCTTCAGGCTATTTTTCCCGCCTTATTCAGTGACTCTTCACATCGGTGACAGTCATCTCAGGAGGAAGGAAATAGTTAAAATCAGGGTTAACTAATGTCAACAGAGATAGCATTGGATAGTTGATGTATCTCACACCCTCAGGAATGTTAAGGATACATACAGTACAGTGTGTTAGGCCAAATTTAATCTCTTGGGACACCTGCTTAGGATGTTGAAAGTGGGACCAGGTTTCCCATGTGGCTGTGATGAGGTGCGTTGCTGTTTCCTCCTGGGTAAGTGAAATAACTTAGCCTGTAAAAAAAATAAATAACTTACCTCTCTCATAAAAGAAAAACTGGGGAATCCTACAGAATTAAAATTATGATGTGGAGCTTTATTACTTTCACACGTGACTATAATTTACAAATTTGTCTCTAGGCAAATGGACCTATTTCCAGGTAAATTTGCATGAATATTAAAGTAGTGGCCACTGCCGTAGGAGATTCCTAGTTGAGTTCTCAGGGAGTAAACAAACAGGGACAAAGGAGCCATATGGAAACAGCCAACAGGATGTAGAAAACACGCCAGCAGACTTTAAAAAGCTTCCATCTGTAGGAGGTGTGTTCAGCTTGTTTTTCGCAAGTTCAGTTTCATTTTAGTTCGCTTTTCATTTTACTCTTTTCGTGAAATAATGTGAGCACCCAAAAAGTTCCATTTTTTACCTGATGGCTTAAGGACACGCCGACATCAGAAAAAATAGTACCTGACCTTCTAGATACTTGCTTCAGTACAGGCATTGCACAGAAGTCTCAGAGACATGTTGTCTTGCTCCAAGAAGCTATAGCTATTGGCAGTTTTATTGCAAAGATACTCAGCGGAGGAACCAACGTAATATCACCTAAGTTTCAGATTGGAACCGAACGTGGGCTTTGGGTTTGTCTACTATTATGGGTGTACTCATACGCCTTTTAAATACCTTTCCCCAGCTCAAAACTCAAAGTAGATTGGATGCAGTAAGGTTCCTCTATGGTTGCGGGTCCCAGGTCAATATTCAGGAAGCGAGCACAAAATCCGGTGTGAAAGAGAATAAAAATAGTGGCAAACTAATTATACATAGTTTCTCAGGAGCCTTCAGGGCCTTTGAGACAAGGTTCCAAACGAAGCTTCCTGTCTTGTTTTTACAGAGATCTGCCTGCTGACCAAGGGACGGCGCACAGCCAGCGTGCGGGCCGACACGTACTGTCGCCTCTATTCGCTTTCCGTGGACAATTTCAACGAGGTCCTGGAGGAGTACCCCATGATGAGAAGAGCCTTTGAGACGGTTGCCATTGACCGCCTAGACCGGATAGGTACTCTCTTTGGTTTTGTCTTCTTCAGGCACAGTTCAGTTTTAACCTAGCGCGTTGATAGATGCTGGCGGCCCCTGGTCCCAGGCGCTGGTTCGGGGGTTGCTCGTTCATTAGCATCGAAGTGGCAATTAGCTGTCGCCTGTTTCCGGGAGGATCTGAGGCGCTATCTAACTCTCTCTTCTGAGTGTTCTAGGTTTATTTATTTCATCTCTATTTTCACTAGCTACGCAATCTGATTCCCCCAGTGATGCCAAAACAATTTGAATCTTCAGGTAAAAAAGCAATGATAAAAATTCTACATAGCATTGAAATAGAACTAACAATACTGACGCCTGAGTCTACATTACAAACTGAAGTTATCACCAAGATCTTTTCTTTTTTAAGAATCAACTTTACATTTTATCCTCATATTAAAAATTGAACACTTGTGTGAAATAACTATCTCAGGAGAAACTTCTTGAAATGTTTGTAATGCAAACTCAAGGGAAGAAAAGCCTTGCTAGAAATGTCCTACATAGATGCTTTCCTTTGCAAATATCAATTTATTTTC
Source organism: Noctilio leporinus (assembly GCA_004026585.1). Classification (NCBI taxonomy): domain Eukaryota; kingdom Metazoa; phylum Chordata; class Mammalia; order Chiroptera; family Noctilionidae; genus Noctilio; species Noctilio leporinus. The sequence continues at coordinate 209,599 of PVIW01002559.1, forward strand.
ATCTTCTCTGTTCTAAAATAAGAATGCATAAATTAGGCCTTGTTAGTTGAAAGATACACTAGTTGAAAGATATGAGTAATTATCATAGTCAAGTGAGATCAGATTAGTTGGCTGTTAACTTCCCAAGGTCTGCGGAAGCATCGTGATGTCAGGAAGGGGTACGCATTCATTTTCCAACCCAGATCCTTCTCCCTGCTACCCTGCTCTGCCGCTTTTCTCCACTTAACTCGACTAACCTTCATGTCTCAGTTTAGACATCCCACTTCCTAGCAGGCTGAGTACCCTTAATACGGTCTCCCATCGCCTTGGGAAGTCCCTCCATCACAACAGCACTGCTTTTATTATCACAATTGCATTAGAGATGCTACGCTTGGTAAATGTAGTGATCATGTCTAATCCATTATTACATTAACAGTACCTGGTACACAGTGAATATTATTGAAGAGAGGGAGGGAGGGGTGAAGGAATCAATGAACTCAGAGATGGGGCTGAGATCATTTGAAAGTAAACAAACAGGCATTTCAACTGCTGCACTCTTATGAAAGGTAAGGACCTGTGATTGATGTAGCAATCGATATGTGAGCATTTCTTCTTCACTTCACATCTTTCCTCCCATCTGGATTAGTAGGGTAACAGACTGAAATAGGATCTGAAATTAGGGAAGGAGAAATAAAGTCCCTGGATATTACCATCAGACTTAACACGTGCATTAGAAATTCACATTGACAACTTAGAGATGTAATATAATGTAGTGTCCTGGGAGGTATTGTTTATAAGATGAACGAATACTCCTCAAAGAATAATTAATTTGAAAACAACTCCCCTCATTGTGGTGTGTGAATGTTCATGTAGAGCTAGAAACTAATTTCTGAGAATATGAATTGTTTTCCTAAGCCAGCTCTACATCATTAAAAAAAGCATTCATAATCAAGATACTTCTATTTAAAAATGTCTGTTTAGCTGGTACAGTTTCCTTATCCTCTACTTTATTACAACCAATTTTTAAAAGAAGGTTTGCATGAAATGGTTTGTAATCAATAATACAGGCAATGGAATTGCTAGTAAGCAGCAAACATTTGCATTTTTAATTCTTATAAAATTTTAACAATGGATTCATAGTGGATTTTTCTACAAGGTCACAGAGACTTTTATTATGAAAGGTTGACAGTTCAGTGATTACAAAGAAATATTTTCAATTGTGTGGTCATTTCTTATGAATATATACTATAGTTAGGTAAAGGAATATGTTAAATAAACACTTATATTTATCACTAACTGAGAAGTGCTTGTTCTCTGGGAAATTAGTAAGATAATTCTGCAAGGAGAGATAGGAAACTATCTATTCTGACATTAACTTAATAGGATTTGCATATCAATTATACATCAATATACAACCAGATTGAAAAAAAGTAGCATAAAAATGATTGCTTTTCCCAGGATCAAGAAAATTTCAGCATATGTTTTCATTCAAAACATATTGCTTGTCACTTTAGATGTTGGACTTTATTTAGTGATTTGGCAGGTTCATTCACTTTTTAGTTACCATGTTTACCTGGGTATTATTTTTTGACTGATGTTATCAAAAGTCACTGGTTTTCATCAATCTGTATCATTTTATGACTGATATCATCAAGTCATTGCTTTTCATCCATCTACTACTTACTTGAATAGTTATTCTGCCAGAGAATGCCCACTGATTGCAAACCAGTCCAGGGACAAGGGCAGGAGGAAGGAGAGGGACTGGTCATTGAGGTCCTGGGTGAGCTGGGAGCTGCCTCGCTAGGTCCTCACAACCTTTCAGAAGAGGAAGAAGGTTACATCCTGGTTCTCCACCAGGCTGCATAAAAAAACCCCGGGGTTGGTTGAGGGCAGGGAGGAGAATTGGCTGTTAACAGTGCCATATCTGGACCCCACGCCTGGTTATTCTTTTTTTTTTTTTTTTTTTTT